>JASANB010003888.1:0-39019 GCA_030248155.1 Sabatieria punctata
AGTAGGGACCGGCACGCGAAAATTCAAAATGCTCCTAGGCGAAATTCGGCTTCAGAATTGAAAAGAGCACAATTTATGCAGTCTAACAAAACAAACCGGAACGGAATTAGTTGGATAATAAGCGAGTTATGACCGTTTAACTGCGTCACCCAGCGTGCCACCTTTTCTTCCTAGAAAGTTGACCGCAGCGTGCATACCGATGACCGATGTACTTTATCAGACTGTCACTCGTAAACCCCTGCGCCGATTCTGATGGGACCGGTGTCATTCTAATCGCAATGCGATTTTCTTTTACATTTTTTATATACAAAGCCTGTAGGACTGCGTCTACTACCTTTATATACCGAACAAACACCTTGGTAGCTCGAACTAGAACTGAATAGTAGAGTGTGAACTGGTATTCCTGTGTTTTCCAGGTACATTTGTATATGTAACAGCGGGGCTGGGGTTTTGCTCCCCTCCCACCGACTTGGGCCAAACGCCCCCCCGATAGGGGAGCACCCCCACCAAAACGATCTTTTCCACTCTCCCTCTCCGATGTTTCTGGCACAATTCTTTTACAGTTTCAGACACTACACTTACAGTTTGAGACAAGGATGAGCTGCTACAATACATGTAACAGGTGGTCTGCCCCCCACCCGAAATATTACAGACCCCCCCCCGGATTGGCCCCCCTACTTCCTCCGATTTGTACTTTGGTGAGAAATTCCGGATCAGGTGTAGCGCGGGGGAATCAGGAACCGATCCCAAACAAAAATTAATGTTTTTAATCATTATTAATTATAAATTAACATGATTTATCGATAAATATCGATTATCGATTATTTTTGGAAACATTCCAAAATCGCCCAAAAATGGTCGTGTTGTATATCATTTGAAAGCCCTTCGCCTGGCGAGTCTAATGATCACTACATCAACATAGGGCAAGCCCCCGGGGGCCTGTTTTGCCAAATATATAAGTACCCCTAGAGGCGCATCAGTAGAGCTCTGGAGGGCTTGTTTTCATACATGGGCCGGGGGTGTGGGGGTATACCCCTCGCCGGCCAATACCCCCCTCGGCCGGCCATACCCCCTCCCCACCCCCCTTCCAGACGGAGAAAATTTTCGCTTATTTAAGGCAAAATAGGCGTTTTTTGGCCTTTTTCGGACCCCCCATACCCCCTCCGGATTTTTCCGGCCCATGTATGCCTGTTTTCCAAATATAAAAATACCCCTGGAGCATACATGGGCCGGAAAAATCCGGTGGGGGGGTGGGGGGGGTGGGACCTCGGGGGGGGGGGGGGGGGGGGTGGGTCCCCCCCGAAAAACGCCTATTTTGCCTTAAATAAGCGAAAATTTCCTCCCTCCGGGAGGGGTGGGGGAGGGGGGTATGGCCGGCCGAGGGGGGTATACCCCCTTTACCCCCCGGCCCATGTATGTCATACCTGGGCCGGAAAAATCCGATGGGGGGTAGGGGGTTGGAAACCTCGGGTGGGGGTCCCCCCGAAAAAAGGCCAAAAAACGCCTATTTTGCCTTAAATAAGCGAAAATTTCCTCCCTCCGGGGGGGGGGTGGGAGAGAGAGGGGTATGGCCGGCCGAAGGGGAGGGGTATACCCCCTTACCCCTGGCCCATGTATGCCCTAGGGGTATGCATCAGTACAGGACACGCTCCTGAGGGCTTGTTTTCCAAATATAAAAATACCCCTAGGGGTATGCATCAGTATAGCGCACGTTCCGGAGTTGTATAATCATAAGAAAGTTAATTAATTAATATCTAGTCCATTTCTGACCTTCCCTGAGTCCCCCCCAGCTACACCTAACCCTATCCGACTTTCGTTCGTTACTGGATTACCTTCCGTGCCTGTTTGCGTTGGAATATGCAGTTCAAATTTGGGCAAAAAATATCTTTAACACTTATGAATAAACGCTGAGAATTTGAAGGAATTTCACTGACATATGGTTTATGGTTTATGAGCAAATGGCTCACCTTTAGATCAGCTTACTGCGATCTTTTTCGGTGACTCCCATCGACCGGAAATACTGCTACTGTAGCCGCTGGCAGGCTTTGAGGAATTGGAGCGTTAGTTGAAGATCATGGAGGGTGCCATATAGAGCCTGATGGAGGGTGCGGGAGGGTGGATTCCAGAGGGTAGCACGCTGCTGGGCGGTGGTTGGGCAGTGGAGAAGCAGATGAGCCACGGTTTCAATATGACCACAGCTGCAATTTGGATTGGCTTGTTGGCCGATGCGGTTGAGCCATTGGGCAGTGGGAAACTGGTGGAGGCGCAACAGGAGGATGGCGCGGTGTTCCCAGCGAGGAAGTTTGTTGATCGGGTCAGTTTTAATGGGTGCAGGGCGGTGGTGGTAGTAGGGCCGGGCCTGGGTGGAACTGGCCCATTGTTGTATCCAAGTGGTGGTGAGATCTTGCTTGAGCCATCTTTGTAGGATGTGATAAGGAAGGGGGGATTTGTAAGGGGGAGCTCTTGAGGATTGACGGGCAAGGCGGTCGGCGATTTCGTTGCCAGCGATGCCAGTATGTCCAGGGACCCATTTGAAGGTGAGGGAGAGTGGCTGGTTAAACAGCCGTTTGCAAAGTTGCGTGAGGTCTTGGATGGTTATTTGGATGGAGTAGATGAGGTCAGTCTGTGAACGGAGGCTATTGTAAGCAGTTCGGAGGCAGTGGAGGGCACTCAGGCTGTCAGTCAGGAGTGCAATTTTGTGGACGTGTTGTGATTGGAGAGTCTGGTGGCTGAGGGTGAGTCCACGATGAATGGCCTTCAGTTCCAGGTCGGTGGTGCTCCAAAGACCATCAGCGGGTTCAGTGTGGGAAGAGTCAGGAAGGTTGGCACTTTGGATATAGCAGCCAATCCCAGCCTGTTGGGAACTGGGATGTAGAGAGGCATCTGTGTAGATGTGGATCCATTCAGTTTGAGGGAAGGAGATAGATGGGTCAAATGGTTCGCTGTGGAGGAGCCAGAAGGCCAGGTCAGTAGCATCTAGCTGTAAAGGGTGAATGGGGAGAGGTGGAGTGGGAGTGCGAGATGGGCGGGGGATAGCAGCAGTGAAGTGAGAGGCATATTCGACAAAGTTTGAACGTTGGAGTCGGTGGCGTTTCCTCTCTGGGATGGCTTGGTAGTCAACAATGTGGCGTTTGAGACAGTGAGAATCAGATTTGCGGAGGGTTTGTTCATATTTCCCAACTACTTTGGCATGTCTGCGGAGGGAGAGAGGTGGTATGTTGCTCTCGATTTCTAGGGCTGCTTGACTCGTGTGGGCGGGTACCGCATGGGCTAAGCGGAGAGCCTTGCCTTGAACTCGGTCGATCTGGTGGGAGACAGTGGCACGTGCAGAAGGGTGCCATACTTCAGCTCCATATTCGAGTACAGGCCGGGGGTAGGATTTGTATAGTTGGGTCATGTCAGTAGCTTTGAGGCCCCAGGATGTGCCTGTGAGTTTTTTCAGAATCGCGAGACGCCGCATGGCTTTGCTGACGGTTTTGGTGATGTAGTGTTTCCTGGTAAGCTTGGAGTCAAGGGTGAGTCCAAGGTAGATGGGTGTTGGAGTGGTGGGCAGAGTTTGGTTCTCAAATCGGAGTTGGATTGGGTAGCGAGCAAGGGTGTCTTGGTGACTGAGGCTGAAGACAGTGGCCTGGCACTTGTTGACATTGAGGCTGAGTTTCCAGGAGTGGAGCCAGGCACTGAGTGCAGTTAATGCGCGGTTCATCTCAGCACTAAGGCGGGTGAGATTTGGACCTGTGAGAGAGAGGACAACATCATCAGCATATTTTCCTATGGAGATGTTGTGTGGCAGGGCTTGATCCAAGTCATTTAGGTAGGCTGAGAATAAAATGGGGCTGAAGATGCAGCCTTGGGGCACACCGATGGTAGAGGGATAAGGGCGGGAATAGGTGTTGTTGACCTTGACTTGGAGGGAACGAGATTGTAGGAAGTCGGTTAGCCAGATGAACATTTTGCCAGACACACCGAGAGCATGGTTTGTTCCGGTTTCCTCCGTTCCGGTTTCCTCCGTTCCGGTTTCCTCCATTCCGGTTTCCTCCGTTCCGGTTTCCTCCATTAATTTTCCGGTTTCCTCCGTTTTGAAATTTTACTGTTTTGGTGCATATCTATTTGAGAAATTGAATTTTGAAGGTACTAACTATAAAACTAAACAATAATAAACTGTATTAACGCAAGACTGGGTTTTTTTTCCAGAAATTGCAGCAGTTATGTGGCACTTTGTCGCTTTCGCTTGTTTGTTGGCCTCTTGGTTGAATAATTGACAACGATTAAACAGCGATTGGCTGCGGCTGCCTTGAGGTCAGACTCAGACAAAGCGTAGGCTACACTGCACTAATCTGTTAGCAGCCAGAGCACCTGTGTGAACTGTGTGGTGAGTGTGTTGAGCTGCCTGTTCACATGCTTGTAGACTTTATTTCGACGCTCCTGTAGGTTTCCGGCGGTGAACAGCGCGCGGCCATGACATGCTTTGCTCGTCGATCATCTTGCTGAGGGATCGGTAGAAGTTTGGTAGGCACTGCCTAGTCAGCTTAGTTTTCTCTCAACTCATTTTCTCAAAAAACAACAGCAGTCTTTTGGCGAGTGTCTAATCGTTGTCAATTATTCAACTAAGAGGGCAATAAACTAGCGAAATGTAACATAGCTGACTGCCAACCCTCTATGTTCTTGTTAGTTCTTCCCAAAGTGCACAATGCGACCCCGTCAGATATGTGGACATCCGGCTTAACTATCCTTTGTTTTGATAGGTCACCTTGCCTTAATGTGGGTTCACATAGGCGTCGGCAACGCGGCAATTCGGGAAATCGACCCCAATTTGAGTACACACATAAGCATGCAGCAGTTCACATAGTCTGTAGTGCGTCTGGAGCCGTTCCAGACGGCTAAAGACTTGCCGATGATTTGGCCAAATCCCAAATCGCCAAGACGCGATTTACAATCTTTTATGGCCCACAAGGGTTCCTGACCAATTAAACAGTGCGCTGAGTATGCGGCACCTTTACTAGTGTCAATGTCGGCCTGAGGGCATCGGCGGCCAATCGCCATTTAATCGTCGTCAATTATGCAACTGAGGGCAACAAACAAGTGAAAGCGACAAACTGCCGCATAACTGCTGAAATTTCTAAAAGAAACCCAACGTTAATACAGTTAATTATTATTCAAATCTTGTGTTAATACAGTTTATTATTATTTAATTTTATAGTTAGTGCCTTCAAAATAGAATTTCTGAAATAGATATGCACCAAAAAAGTAAAATTTCAAAACGGAGGAAACCGGAAAATTAACGGAGGAAACCGGAACGGAGGAAACCGGAATGGAGGAAAACGGAATGGAGGAAACCGGAACGGAGGAAACCGGAACACGCCCGAGAGCATGAAGTTTGGCGATGAGACCATCGTGCCAGACAGAGTCGAAAGCTTGGCTAAAGTCAAGGAAGACAGCTAGGGTGTGATGTTTCCTTTGGAAGCCAGTTTCAATGGATTGAGTGAGTCGGATGAGTTGATCAGTGGTGTTGTGGTGAGGCCGGAAGCCAGCTTGGGTAGGGTTGAAGTGAGGATGAGTTTCAAGCCAGTACTGGAAGCGACCATGAATGAGTCGTTCAAACCACTTTCCTAATTGAGAAGCAAGTGCGATGGGGCGGTAAGAAGAAAGCAAGGTGGGGTCTTTATTGGGTTTGAGGATGGGAATGACGATTACACGCTTCCAGGGTTTGGGCATTAGGCAGGAGGTCCAAAGGCGGTTGAAAAGGCGGAGTATTCCATTTAGGCCAGGGCCTTTCAAGTGGGAGAGATATTCGGGTAGAATTCCATCAGCACCAGGGGCACGTCGTAGAGTGATGGTGGTTTGGGCGGCAGTTAACTCATTGAGGGAGAAGGGAGCGAAGAAGAGGCTGGTTTTTTTGTTGGGGGTGGTTTTGTTGTTGTTGCTGACAGTTCTGCGAAGGTGTTGGATGAGCTCTTGTTGGTGGGCGTCAGTCGGAGGGTCGTTGAATTTCTGAATGAGGTCCGTGTGTTGGTAGAATCGGGCAAAAGCTGTGGCTTGGTCTTGCCAATAAACCAGGGTTTGTCGGTTGTGGAGGATTGGAGTGAAGATGGTATTTTTGCCAGAAAAGAGGTGGCGAACGATGCGTTGAACATGTCGCGTGGAGAGGCCTTTGGAGCAGAGAGAGCGCCAGTGGGTGCGGGCTGCTGTTTTGATTTTGCGTTGGCAAAGGGCATTCCAGCGGTTTTTGATGGTGCGGTTGAGCTGGGTGGGATGCAGTTGAAATCGGTGTATGAATTTGCCGCGCTGGTTACACAGGTAGGAGAGCTGTTTGGTCCAAAATGGTTTGTAGTGCTTTTGTTTGCCTCGTGGGATGCTGTCTTTGGCTGCAGCGTGAAATAGACGGGTGATGTTGGGGAGTAGGTCGCGCAGTTTGGCATGTTCGATGTCCCATTCATCGATTTCCTCACAGCTAAGATTGAATCGGGGCCAGTTGGCTTTTTTGAAGTTGAAGCGGCTCAGGGTTCTCAGGCGGGCACCATGGAAGCGAGGGAGATGGAAGGTGCAGCTGAGACTGGCATGGTCCGATCCGAGGGAGGGACCCACTGATGTTGTCCAAGTGACCGTTGGGGGAAGAGCGGCGAGAATAGGGTCGGGTCGTGTTTGAGTACCATGAGTTCGGTGGGTAAGGGTAGGGAGAACATCTTCATCTAGCAGGTTTTGAAAGGAAGTCGCGGCGAGCCAGGTGGAGAGCTTCACTCCATGGGTGTTCTCGGGGGTTACACCCCCATAGTTCCAATCAGCGTGGAGGGCATTGAAATCGCCACTGAGAATGCAGGGGGTAGAGAGTTGCGCAAAAAGTGTAGGGTCGAACTGGGGGTTTTGGGCCGGGGAGGGGTTGTAAACGTTGCAGAAGGTGAAGCAGCGTTTTCCAAAGTAGACTTTTACTGCAAGGAGCTCGATGGCGTCGCCAGGCGGAGGTTGAAAGGCCACAGTTTGAGCTTGAAGTGGACGGCGGACGAGTGTGGTCAGGCCTCCGCCGGTACCTTGAGCACGGGGGGCGTGGAGGACGCGGTAGCCAGCAAAGGAGAGAGTCTTGTCTGCAGGCAGACGGGATTCTTGTATATGAACGACGCTGGGTTTGTGTTGGTAGAGGTGGTTTCGCAGCTCTTCTACATGAGGGGCGAGGCTGTTACAATTCCAGCTGAATAGAGTGATCATCTTAGGAGCTACTGAAAGGGAAAAACAATTAGCTACAGCAATAGTGTTCCGGTCGACAGGAGGCAGCAGAAGCTGCGCCAAATACTGGCCCTATTTCTCCAGAGTTAACATAGAGATCGTGCCGGGGCCGCGGCTCGTCGAGGGAACACAGACAACACAAGAAAGAGAAAACAAAGGGGGTGACCAACCAGGGGTAGTAGAAAGTGAGAGAAAGGAGTGATAGATAGATAGATATATAGATTGGTTTTTTTTTTTTTGGATTTGGAATGAAAGGGTGGCACCTCGTTCGTCAATCAGACACAGGAGGTAGGAAGGGTGTGTGTTTTGGTGAGGGTAGGTTAGGGAGAAGAGAATGGTTAGTGAAATAAGGTTGGAAGAAGGAAATTGGTTGAGGAGACCCTTCTGGTACCCCCTGTCTGATTGTTCCCCCCACACGAACGGGAACGTGAGGCGGCGTGGGGGCACTGACATATAAATGAAAACGAATTATATGAAGTTAACTCGAATAAGCGATTACAGGTTTTTCCGCTTTTGTACCATATTTATTGACTACACACGTTAAGCCTGAGCAGGATTCACCTTATATTGATTAGCAGAGACGCAAAACTACTAAAGGATTGTCAAGAAGCAAAATATAAACCATTGGCTTTGGGCTGCTCAGGATCCCCAATACGTTCGTATTCGATACCCTCTAATTTTAACGACCTCATCAACTTTAACCCAATTTCCGGGATCTTTTACGAACCTAGGACGCCAAATCTGAGTGATTTTAGTAAGAGCAACACCTAAACTAAAATTTAAGCGGGCGCACCTTTTTTATTTGTTCTTTGTTTAAGAGCAAACTTTCGTTTTCTGAAAAAATACCGATTCTGCCTATGCTTAACCATGTAAAATTTCAATCTGATTTCCGGGATCTTTGACTGCATCGATGCCGAAAAAAATGGCTCAAACGAAAGATGATCAATGCCTCTTTAATACCGTCGGGCGCACCTTTTGAGATCATAAACTTTTTTTTACACTGACGCTGTTTTTCCGCTTATTTTAGCCAAAAACAAACGCAGCTTAGCGTATAGCAAGGTGATTTGGGTGAATAGTTATGTTAAAATAATCAAAACAAAAACCATAAAAAAGAACGCGCTTTTCTAGCCGCATTTTTTAAAAAAACATGATTTTGATCCCCGCGACACCAGTGTGGTGAAAACGTGCGAAGAAAATTAGGCACGCGGAGCGGCGCAAAATTGGCCGCCGTTGCCGGTCCCTACCCTAAGTACCTGTATCATGGTATATGGTACCGGCACCTTATATGGTGCCAGTAGCATAAACGGCGTTAAGTGTCTGACTGTCTTAGATGACGTTGGGTGATTGGACACTGTTTCGACTGCTGATCGAGTTTCTGCGAGAGAACGGTCACGTGATGACGGCGCTGTCGCTGTCGCCGGTTCGCGAGCGTGTAGAAGGCGTGTCTCCGGTGCACGGACCGTCGCCGATCAGTCCGCCGGCGTCGATTTCGGTGCCGCCCACTAAGAAGTTGTCGACTTCCAGAAGTCACACCTGCGTTATTGCCGTGCCCTCCGACCACACCGCCGCCGCCAGCGACTCCTCCGCACAAGTACGCAGCACTCTTTTACGGCAACTACCAACTAACAACTCTTAGTATCACTAAGTCTGAGCTGAAAGTTAAAGGTGGTCCAGAATATAGCTGATTTGGTCAGCCTATTTTCTGGATTACAGATACATATCTATATGGTATACAAGGACTTGCCCTTCAAAGAAATTTGCAAAACTATTTAAACAATTGGGCACACAAATCTTCTTACGCTATGTTGGCTTGGGCTTAGTTTTTGGTGATAGACCCCTCGTTTACTTCGCTTCGGACACTTAACAGTATTACTGACTTGGGCAGGTTGAGATCTCTCTTACCTACACGCCTCAAATGTTTTGGAATAGTTTTTGTACTGAAATTGTAATAGATGGAAGCGTAGATTAAACGTAAAAATCGACCTATTTTAACGAAGAATCAGACTTTTTGGCTTACTATCTCCTCACTCACTCTGCTATCCAGTATTTCAAAATTCTACGTCCCCTCAGCCAAAATGCTAGCCCATCTGTGACGACTTATGACATACATGGGCCGTGGGTTAGTGGCCATAACCCGCCACGCCGGTAGGCGCTCTCCCCGGGAAAATTTCGGCGACCTTTTTTGGGAAAGCGATTTTATACTCTCCAATCCTCCGCCGAAAAGCCATATACCTGCGGATTTTTCCAACCCGTGTATGGTGGTACCTTAAACGATTGGTGCTTCAGCGTTCGGGCACTGTGGTAAGGTTGTGGTGCCCCATTGTGGTTGTGGTGCCCCATAGCGATCGACCGGAATTCCGGTTCCGGTTCCGGCCGGAACTGGCGGTTCCGGTTCCGGTCCGGTTCCGGTGAAAAAGGGTACCGGAACCGGAACTTTTTCATTCACTATTTTCGATGGATATTCAGTTACATCAAGTATTATTGCGCCTGTTTAATAAAGTGCGCAGCTCAGTGGGGGCAGTAGAATTTGCATGAATGGGGAGAAATTATGCAGTTTTCCTTGTTATGCATCATTAGAAGTGCCTCTAAAGACAATTTTCGGTGAAATTATGCAGTTACAGGCAGTGTTTAGAGCTGTATTGTCGTTTTCGAACAGGTTTCTCAACTGACTTAAGGTGCAAAAGTGGAAAATTTGTTGTAAGTATCTGTACTAGCATGCTGGACCTACTGTTGTTTGTGTATACACATACACATTTACCATACACAAAAATACACATTGTTTTTTCAATGTGTATACACGTACACATACACATACACATTGAAAATTCTGATACACATTACCATACACAAACAGTACTCAAAATGTGTATTTTTGTGTATGTGTATTTGGCAGTGAAAGTCGATTTAATTTCCAACAGAACCGTAAAATTTCGATATTTTTGCAGCAGTAATAAAATGTAGATATCCTCATAATATACACATACACACACACATACACAAACGGAAAATCCAATACCAAACAACAGTAGCTGAACCCATTTAAGACGATTTTCAACAAAAAAAATTTTTTTTTTTAATTTAAAAAAAAGCAAAACTTTTGGCCTTCAAAAAAATTTTTTTTAACAACTGTGCCTTTAAGGCAGCTAAAAACATCTCCGAAGGTGACAGATCAAAGCTGAAACCTGAAAATGTTGAAAAGCTTCTCTTTCTGAAGTACAATTTGCGTGCTCTTGACTACTGTTATTGAAAAGTCTGTATTCTGTTGTTGATTTGAACTTCTGCTGATGTTTATAACAGGAATTTGTACACGACGTGCCTATAAATACGTTTCTATAAATTTTGGACCAAATATTGAAAAAGTTCCGGTTCCGGTTCCGGCCGGAACTGGGTGGTTCCGGTTCCGGTTCCGGCGAAAATTTTGGTTCCGGTCGATCGCTAATTGTGGCATTGAATTTGAAGGAAACCAAGCCGTATTGTGCTGTCGAGTCGATACAGTAGGTAGTATTGTGACACCAAAACTGCCCGAGGTGCCGGACGTGGAGCTAAATCGCGGACCCGGTGCCGGTTTTTATTTTGGAAAACGCTCAGGAGGGCCTGTTTTCAAAAATTAAAAGAACCCCTAGATACGCATCAGTATAGGCTACGCACCAGAGGCCCTGTTTTTCAAAGTTAAAAGAACCCCTAGATATACGCATCGAGGAGGCCCTGTTTTCCAAAACAAAAACCGGCACCGGGTCCGCGATCTAGCTCCACGTACGTACCGGTGTCAACGTACGTAGGTACAATGTATCTCATTGCATTTTCCGACTGTCTTAGCCTAATACAGCCCCGATATGAAAGATTATTGCTCAACAGTTTTCATTGCCTCAATCTCAGAAACCGAGACTGGTGCTTGCTTTCTCATATACCGGAGATTTCCGCTTATAAGACCACCATAGTTAGAAGACCATGGTCTTTAAATAGGTTTTTGTTTCCAGTTATAAGACCATGGTCTTCAAATAGGTGGTCAGAAAACTTGGTTCATAGACACCAATTTTCCAGTTAAAAGACCATGGTCTTAGTTTATTTGACCGATTTTAGCACACAATTAACTGTTTTTAAAGTGAACAAAAGCTGTCCATCGTGAGAAAACAAAGGCAGAATAATATATGTAGATAAAACATGATTCTGATTTTTGCTTTCAACGCAATACAGTACCTGCTATGCTTCAACACAACCTTTCTTTTTGTAATTTCAATTAAATTTTTTTCAAGTCAAGCGTAAACTGGTCAGGCATGGCTGGAACAGCCATATAGGTGAAAAACAAATTCAACTATTGGCCAAAAATCCTTTTTTTGCAGTGAAATAACATTTTCCAGTTATAAGACCACTGTCTTCAAAACGGCGCCAAAAAGTGACACTAAATTTGGGCATTTTCCAGTTATAAGACCAGGTCTTATAAGTGGAAAATTCCGTACTACTACCGTTAGCCAATGTACAGTATGTGTAGAAGGGATAGTTGTAGACGGAAGTGGAGAGTCAAAGACGGTGGTTGCACGAGCACTTCGGTCGCATGGACACCATAGAATTCGCCGGCGATCTGGAGGACGTCGGATCCGGCAGTCGACCGTCGTCTGTCAAGTTCGAGGACGAACTGATCCCTCTGGAAAGCCTGGACGAAACTCCGTCCGACCTGGTCTCTGCTGCCGAATCAGCAGCGGCCAACCGGGAGGAACAGCTAGCCAATCAGCTGGATGCATTAGGTTTGGACGCACTGCAGCCATTTTTCGACAGACATCGGTTTCTGCCTGTTTTTATCGATACCGTATTAATTCAACGATCAAAGCGTAATTATCGGCACTGAATGTGTTTTCAGGATTAGAGTTGTAAAAAAGCTTTTTAAAAATATTTTAAGAAATCTATGCCGCGACTGTAACTGTCAGCCACTTAACGCCGTTTATGGTACCGGTACCTAGGCTAGTGGCACCATATAATGGTACCCCTACCTTCGCATTGGTACCGGTACAGGTACCACTTTGTTCAGATTTCGTACCATATAATATGGTGCCGGTACCTTAAACGGCGTTAAGTGCCAGACTGTGCAAGGCTGACCGCATTTTTAGCGGCGGAAGAACAGGACTCCGATTCCAGTCTGGACAGTACGGCTTCGGTTTGCGGGTCGCAGGAGAATCTGCTGAAACAGCTGAATCGCGATCTGGACGACAATCACTTAACCGACCGGCCCAGCGAGTTCGGATCCGATACCATGCCCACCTATCCACTGTTGGCAGATTCGGATTTTGCCGAGGCCAAGATCCGACCTAAGTCAAACAGTGTGAAGAGCAATCGGTAAAATTAGCTGAGATGTGTCTGACTGTCACTGTCCTAGTCTAACCGGCCAAATTCTTGATTTAAGGGTGACCAATACGCTAAAGTAAGCACTGTTCTAATGGAATTTGATCTTTCCCTCCCTTTCCGCTCTTCTGTCCCTCAGTTTTTATCCTGTCTTTCCTTCCTGCAACGCTGACAGACAGACACACAGACAGAGACAGACAGAGACAGACAGACACTGACAGACAGACACTGACTGACTGACTGACTGACTGACTGACTGACTGACTGACTGACTGACTGACTGACTGACTGACTGACTGACTGACTGACTGACAGACAGACACTGACAGACAGACAGACAGACAGACAGACACTGACAGACAGACACTGACAGACTGACTGACTGACTGACTGATTGACTGACTGACTGACTGGCTGGCTGGCTGACTGACAGACAGACACTGACAGACAGACACTGACAGACAGACACTGACAGACTGACTGACTGACTGACTGACTGACTGACTGACTGACTGACTGACTGACTGACTGACTGACTGACAGACACTGACAGACAGACAGACACTGACAGACAGACAGACAGAAGACAGACAGACAGACAGACACTGACAGACAGACAGACACTGACAGACAGACAGACACTGACAGACAGACAGACACTGACAGACAGACAGACAGACACTGACAGACAGACACTGACTGACTGACTGACTGACTGACTGACTGACTGACTGACTGACTGACTGACTGACTGACTGACTGACTGACTGACTGACTGACTGACTGACTGACTGACTGACTGACTGACACTGACAGACAGACACTGACAGACTGACTAACTGACTGACTAACGGACTGACTGACTGACTGACTGACTGACTGACTGACTGACTGACTGACTGACTGACTGACTGACTGACTGACTGACTGACAGACACTGACAGACAGACAGACACTGACAGACAGACAGACAGACAGACAGACAGACAGACAGACAGACAGACAGACGGTGTCGGTTTGGTTTCAGCGGCCGTCGCTCGAGCGTCAGATTTTCAGTGGGGGTGCGGCCACCTGCTTTGCAGCACAAAAAGAGCATCAGAGACCGTTTGGTGCACAGCTATACGTAAAAAATCTGCTGCATATACGGCTGTCGTCTCACTCGTCTCTGCCTACTACACCCCACTAACTTATTTTCATCTCTTTTCCGAAACCTCCCCACCAGTTTCCGCTTCTGCTCAGCTCAGCATGTCTTTCGCTTGCTCTCTGCTATTTGGTCAGTCGGGCTGTTTAGGAATCTGCACGGAAAGTTGACCAGACAATACACGTCGGAATCGAAGAAAACCGAGGACGGAATTCAAGAAACTTTGCTAGAGGAGCGGCCGCACAAGGAAAGCTCCGGCTCGGTCAGCTCGGACGAACAGCAGCTGACCATCGTCAAGCGACCGGCCAGTTCGGACGGACGAGTGACCAGCGGTCAGGCCGACAATCGGCCTATTATTTTCTCCTTATTTAGACGGGACTCCAACGCTTCTAAGACATCCAAAACGTCTAATGCAACTGATATGGTCTAGTCATGACACAGCAGACATGGGCTTAGAATTTTGTATAGAAAATTTTGTATTTTGTATAGCCCATGTCTGTCTGTCTCTGAACAGAAGCCCCGGTACCGTTTGATTACGTTCTAGTAGAAATGGCATTCTAGTCAATTTTTATTTGCTCATTCATATATGTATGTTGGTTTGGTCAGGAGGAGAGATAGACAAGCTAAGTGGCTATGTATGGTATTAGGCTTGATTGCCAATAAAGTTGTCACGCTACATGCTCAATAGATGTGTCAGGGGTGGGCAATTATTCCGTGCTCAATTAATCATTTCTACTAGTCTCCCAGTCATGAATACGGCAGCCGTTTCGTAATCATTTCATTACCATCGCTTCCTGGCATTGCACTCCGTCCAGTTCGGCCGTGGATTTCCTGGACGGAGGGGGCTGCGGAGCATCGTCTGCCAGAGACACCACCACTTGCGGCACCTGCATCTGTGCCTGTCTGTTTTTGTGCACGCGCATTCGGTGGCATTGTTTCAGCGCCAACGCAGAAGCCAGCAGTAAAAGTCCGAGAATAAAGGCCAGAGCGTAGATGAAAGAGCGAGTCAGGTTTTTCTTCGAGTCCACCTTCTCTTGCGCAGTGGTACAGGTGCCGTTGCCGGTCGGACACTCGCACGATTGGTTGGAACATTTTGGCCGGTCGCAAGTGGCTCCCTGCCACTCTGGCGGACAAGTGCAGCTGAAAGAAAAGTTGCAAATCGATAGAACGAGTAGATAACGGCAACACTCACGACAACTCGTCGGTGCTGGGGGTGCCGCCGTTCTGGCAACGGACCGCGGCGGCACATCCGACCAGCAGGGAGCAGAGAAGCAGGGACAGAAGCAACAGGAGGGCCATGGGGCCCGACGGGCAGGGAAAGACGGTCGTAACTCGTAAGCAAGCCAGATGCGCCGAATCGATCTGAGTTGTGAATTAAACGATGTTCTATAGCGGTAATCAGTAGGGCTGTACGTAAGTTGGCACGCTCGATTCGATCCAACTGCCTGCCTCACCTTGCCCAAACTGGCAGACAGCAGCTGGTTTGGTAGTTGGTGGTGGTTCTCCTGGGAACCTCTCTCTGACTTGGGCTTATTTATTTGCGAGAAGACGGTAGAGGGTAAGCAGAGGGTGCAGCATAGAGAGGCAGGCCGCTTAGAATAATGGCTCTCATGCCTGATTAATGCGCCTGGCTGTTATGAGCCGGACGAGCTTGTCAGAGACTAACCAACTAATCTCTTTCGCAGGAAGTGCATGGCACGACAACTCATCACCCACCTTCAAGCCTCAACTTTTCTGCTTCACGACTTGGGACATGGCCGGCAGCGGTGATAAAGTCAAATAATCCAATAAGGCCAGACGAGCAACTTCGACTGCTAGTCGTTTTGCGTCCCGAGGTCGATAAGCGCAAAAATCAATCTATCTGAAACGTATTTCGCCGCACTCTTACTTACACCTGCGCCCTCTCTTTCGTCTAGGACGTACATACACGATCAAAATCTTGTCACACGTACAGTACGTAGTGCTAGAGTATATATTATAATCATTAAGCCATACATGTAACAGGTCATCCGCCGATGGGGGGAGGGGGGGTTGGGGGGTCTGGCGCCGGCCGGGGGGGTCTGAGCCAAAATTTTGGGGGAGGGGGTGGGCACTAAAAAACGCTCAAAAATCGAAAAATCCCCATTTTTTGGGCTAAAAATCGCTAATTTGGGCTGAAATACAGCCAAAAAGTGCTGTTTTGCAGGCCATTTTGGCAATTTTTGTGTCTGAAATTCTAAAAAATTGCAAAATTTTGCTCAAAAATTTACTTGCCAGAAAAATCGAAACAATTAACCGATTTTTTCGGTACCCCTCAGCCTACTTCACGCCCGTCCAGACAGATGGAAGTTGATACGCGAGCCCAACAAGATAGTATTGCGCAGGCAATTTCAACGCTGCCACCGGCAAGTTCTTTTATTAACACGCTTTTGCATGAAATAGAAAACGGAAGGGCAAAACAGCCTTTGAAAAGAGGCTGAGGCAAAAATAGTAGGAACACTCCGACACGTTTCTCATTCGTGTTGAGAGTGGATCCGACTAGATGTTTGACTAGGGTTGGGGTTATCTGGGCACGTTTCTTTATCCGTGTCGCAGGTAAATCCTATACCATTAATGATTGAACCAAGGCCCGTCTGTCAATCGAAAATCCAGTCATTCATGAATGTAACGCTTCAGGACCAACAGCAGCTTGCGAAACTATTTGCAAATCAGATCGTCGATCTGAAGAGCGTGATTCAAGGAGATCAAGCAGCGCTGCATGTCAAGTACGAGGAAGTGTCTGAGGGTCTGAAGGTGTGTGAAGACAAAGTCAAGCTTGTGGAGGAAGACGTAAAAGATCTGACGGAAGAGGTTGTCACACAGCAGCGAAGACAGGTTGTTACAGAATCGCAGCTCAACCGTCAAACTGTCTTTATCAAAAACCACAATCTCGCTATGGAGAAGGAAGACTGGGGGAAGAAACGTGAGCTCATTCAAATCATTCTGGCCAAATCGGGTTTATCGACAGCAGGCGGCTTTGACCTTATTCACAGACACCCGAAAGCTCCAATCAAGGTCATTTTCGACTCACCGGCCCCTGTTCGAGAGCTGTTTACGAAGGCGGCACGTGATAACTTCTACCAGTGGCGCAACTCTCAGGCCGCCAAGCAGGCCGGCTGGGAAAAGTTGTACGTAGAGAAAGCGTTCGCCCCGGAGATTAAAGCTATGCGCGACTGGGTGTTTACCGTTATCAAACTATACAACGCAGACCCACAGAATCGCAACCTCAAGGCCATTCGTGCACCTCCGAGCGGAGTCGCCATTCGTTTTCTGGGAGGACAAAACAAAAAGTTTCCTTACAAATCGATCAACACGGTGCACCCAATTTTTGGAAAGTACGTTCAAAAGGTGGACAAGCCAAAACCTCACGAATTTTTTGAGACTTAGTTTGTTGGTTCATTTGTAGCGACATATTCGATTTACTTACGTATTGACGCCGTACAGCATTTCCAGTTGTCTGACTGATAAATTACTACGTAAGCGTTATCATGTACGTGTGTGCGTACGTCCCATATCTTAGTTTGAAGGTCCAATTTGAGTGCGAAACTTCCATTAGCCTATCTTGAGGCCCCAACCGCTCTACATGAAAGCTGGTAACGTTTCACTCTTTTCATTGAACGTTCGAGGATTACAGAACGAGTTGAATCGTAAATCAAAGTTCTTATTTCTTAAGGAACAGTTAACAGATTTAATTTTCTTACAGGAAACGCATTGTACTAACAGAGAGGCACAAATATGGGCAAACCAGTGGGGTGAAGGGCAGGTTTTTTGGTCCTACGGGGCAAGTAATAGCAGAGGAGTGGCAATACTTACTAGGAAAAATGTAGATCTCAAGGTAACAAGCAGATTCGTTGATACAGATGGACGTTATATAATGTTAAAGGGAACCTTGGAACAAACCAAAGTCTTTCTCGTGAATGTATATGCTCCAAATGAAGACAGGCAGAGAGCAGCCTTTTTCGATTCTATTGGCAAACTTATGGATGAAAACTGGGATCCTGAGTATTGCTGGATCGTGGGAGGCGACTTCAATACAGTACTGGATCCTAAATTGGACAGGTTAGGCGGTCAGATTCAACACAACTCAAGTAATAGTAAAAGCCGACAGAAACTGTTGGAAATTATCTCAGAATACGAGCTGACTGACGTATGGCGTGACTCTAACAAAAATAAAAGACAGTTTACGTGGGCACACCCGTCCGAACGCCGGAAATCAAGGCTGGATTTTTGGCTTATCTCCAAGGAGCTCCTAAATACAGTTAAAACATGTGCTATTGTCCCTGCTATAAAAACCGATCACAATGCTATTCTACTGCAAATGCAAGGTCTTCATTATTACAAACCTGGACCTGGTTTGTACAAGCTGAATATCTCTCTACTTAAGAATGAGGAATATGTAGGTAAAATTGAGCAAGTTATTGCTGAATCTTTGAGAGAAGCAACTGATTTCAATCCTCAAATGAAGTGGGATTATATTAAATATCAAGTTGCAGCAGCAAGTCGACGGTACGGCAAAGCAGAAGCGCAAAAGTCTCGGCATCGTAGTCTGACACTTCAAAACAGACTTCAGACCTTGAACAATTTACCATCTCAAACCCCTGATGAATGTGCGGAGTACGATCAAATCATAGATGAACTTGAAACTATGTTTGAAAACAAAGCGAGAGGAGCCATGGTTAGATCAAGAGTAAGATGGATGAACCTTGGTGAAAAATGCAACAAGTACTTCTTGAGATTAGAACGTAAAAATGCCGCTAAAAGTAACATCTTTCAGTTAAACAGCAATGGCAGGACAATAATGGGCCGGCACGATATCCAAAACTATTTGCATCAGTTTTACTCAAACCTTTATAAGTCATCAAACCCAATAACTGCAGATTCTAATTACAAAGTATTTCTTTCCGGCTTAACAACCTTACCAAATGAGGTCATGAATGAGATAGAAAAGCCGATAGAACAATGGGAGCTTTTCAAGGCGGTCCAAAATATGAAGAAGAATAAAACCCCAGGTGATGACGGTCTCCCGATAGAGTTTTACACAAAATTTTGGCACTTATTAAGCAATACTTTATTGGAAGCCTTTAATGCTGCGTGGGAAACTGGATCCCTTTCTTGTAGCCAACGGAGAGGCGTAATCAAATTGATCCCCAAAGAAGACAAAGATTTACATGACATAAAAAACTGGCGTCCAATAACTCTGCTCAACTGTGATGTAAAAGTTCTCTCAAAAGTGCTAGCGGAACGTGTCAAGAAGGTACTGAAAATGATTATTAATGAAGACCAATGCGGCTTTCTACCACAACGTTACATAGGAGAGAATATTAGAATAGTGTTGGACTTGATCGAACATTATGATGGAACAGAGGACGTTGGCATGATATTATCTCTGGATACAGAGAAAGCTTTTGACTCATTGGAGTGGCCATGTATGCAAAAAGCTTTACAGGCTTTTGGCTTTGGCCCGAATTTTCGAAAATGGGTTACAATCATGTACTCCAGTATAGAGAGTAGGATAATCAACAACGGATTTACAACAAAGGCTTTCAAGCTTGAGAGAGGAGTGCGACAAGGAGACCCTTTGAGCCCATATCTGTATATCATTGCCATAGAACTATTTGCACATGCCATTAGAAACGACCGCAAAATCACTGGACTCTTTATGGCCAATACAAATTACCGTCTGTGCCAATATGCAGATGATACCTGTCTTCTCTTGCATGACCACCATGACTTAAGGATTGCAAAGCTGAAACTCGAGCAGTTTAGCTCTATCTCAGGCCTGCGAATAAATTCTCGCAAGACCACGCTTGTTGGCATTGGGCAGTGGAAAAACAGAACTGCAGAGATGTGTGGCTTTAAAATGTACCCGCAAACCATGCGTATATTGGGAATTTATCACTCATATAATGCAGAGGAAATGCTAAGGCAAAATTATTTAAATCGAATTGCAAAAATCAATCAAACCTTAAGAGGTTGGATGAATAGAGGCTTAACAATACAAGGCCGCGTTTTGGTTTTAAAATCACTGGGCTTTTCTCAAATTATTTACTCAATAATGAATCTTACATTGACAAACGAAATGCGTAATAGGATAGACAGCACTAACTTTCAATTTGTCTGGAAAATGAAGCCTGAACACATAAAGCGAAAGGTCCTGGCGCAACCTTTTGAATACGGAGGACTCAAAGCTCCGTACACAGAGTTTGAAAACTACTGTCTGAAAATAAAATGGATTCACCTTTTCTACAAAAACCCTGGAGCAAAATGGGCCAAGCTCTTTGATAGCTACGCAAAGCCATATGGTGGCTTAGAATACTTGTTACAATGTGAATATGAAATGGACTGCCTGTCTACTTTTCCAGAATTCTATAAAGAGATCTTGGACGCCTGGTTAGTTGCACGTACAGTAATCGCTGGTTTTCAAGGACGAAGCGTACTAGCCAGAAAAGTCAATAATAACGGCAACTTACGCGTGGGAGATAAAACTTTCTACTTTAAAGAGCTTCATATACGTCAATCAGATGAAATTGGAGATTTCATGGACCAACAAGGACAATTTCTGCCTTATGACCTTTTCGTTAGGCGGAATAACATAGATAGAACACGTTTTACCTGGCTGCATTACTTGCAAGTAAGGACTGCGATAAAAGAATCATGGCAATTCCATACAGCAGTTGGTGAAAAATCTGGCAGTATAGAAAGGCAAAGGTATGCATTACTTAATATGCTTGGCGAAACTCGAATCGGACGGAGATTTAAAGCTGTGCTCGTAAGCCCACCACACAATATCACTCCTACAGGTCAAAATAAATGGAGCCTAAAATTTCCTGAATTGACAGATCAGGATTGGCTTCAAATTTGGTCTGCGGTTAGGAGTAATACAGCAGAAGTAAAACTACAGGACTTCCAATTCAAACTTCTACATCACATACTGGTTACTGGACAGCTATTACACAGGTATAAAATAGTGCAGACGCCAGAATGTCGTTATTGTCAAGCAAATATCGATGATATCTGTCATGCACTTTTTGAATGCCCAGTGGTGTCACGTATTTGGGAAGAAATATCACAGCTTTTTTCGCTGAGAGAAGAGCTCAACACTGATATTAATCCAATTGCAATTTTACTCGGCCTTTCAAAAGAAATTAGGACAGAAAAATGGATGCGGTTCATATTGATCGTAAAACACGCTATCTATGCCTTGAGAACGCTTCAAGCACCCCTCACATTAGATACCATAATTGCCCGTGTGACTGCCCAATTGAGTATAGCTAAAAAGGCAATTGTAGCAAAAGAGGAACAGAAATATGGTAGCAACTCACGTACTTTACACGTTCCACATATTCCATACGAGTTTGATAGATGGATTTGAAAGAACATACAATACTTGCCTTCTTGTTGTCTTGTTGTAAGGTTATGTACCCTTTGCCCCACTGTATGGATGTTACTTCTGTATATATTGTATTTTTTGTATATGTGCCTATCCTGTATTGTGTTTTTTAACCAAATAAACTTACTAATGAAAAAAAAAAAAAAAAAAAAAAAAAAAAAAAAAAAAAAAAAAAGAAAAATCGGAGAGGGGGTCGGCGAAATCGTCTCGGGGGGCCCATCCGGGGGGGGGTCTGGCCTAAGTCGGGTGGGGGGCGGACACCCCCAGACCCCCCTGTTACATGTATGCATTAAGCAGATCTTTTGTTATTGCCCTTACCACAGTGGCGTACGCACCATTCTTAAAAGGTGTGGGTAAAATATTGAAGAGGCCTAATCAACGTGAGAAGCCCTCCTAAAATTTGGACTCAAACCCCACCCCCGGCCGGGGCCAGACCCCAAACCCCCCTTCGGCGGATGACCTGTTACATGTACATGTTTGTATAGAAACCGGTTCCTTTCCTAACACTGTTTCTCTGCGTTTCCATTTCAGAAAATCAATAGCAAAAGCTCGTTTGTCATAGGGCAAAACTGACTTTTAGCCTGTCATGGCAGTTAAACTGAAACTGATGAGCATATATCGCTACCAGAACCCTGAGCTATGATTCGGTACCGCGTAGAGTATAACTTCAGTCGAAGCCTCACCACCTGAGCCACTCAATTTGCTGACAAGTTGCTTTGAGCAAAATCAATACAGAACTACGTGAGAACGAGCTGTTTGACGGGTCAGGCCAAAACACTAAAATAGATCTAACATTTTTAACGATACTGTACAAAAACGCATAATTTATATTCCTGCACATCTTCCCCGCGACGGCTAAAACTCTAGATAGGCATACCCTACGTTACTGTTGGCAAAATATTGAATTTGTGGAATACATAACATATGCATATACATATATGTATATGTTTTCCGGTGACGAATACATATACATAATATGTATATGTATTTTTTCAAAAAATATGTACATAAAATACATATTATACATATTTTTTCAAAGCCAGGGTTTAAGTTGAAAAATGCTGCTAAAAGAGTTGTTTGTGACTGAAATGAGAAAGGGTCCACGCTTGGACCTGATTAGCATGAAATTGATTCAGTACATAGCAATAATTTCCACAATTAAGTTCTGTTAAAAATCCTCCACGTACAGTCAGTCTTTTTCTGTATGGGAGACCTGTGCAATGAACTTTGTTTTTGAAACCGCAATGGCCCATAATTTCGTCTAGGTCAACTAGCAAAAGAAAAGAGCATTTTTCTCCTGCCATTTATCCATTGAATTTGAAAATCTAAATGTTCCCTCATTAGAACTCCTTTTGGTCGCCTCGCACCACTTTCCACGGTGATGGTATTACTCAATTAAAACACCAAATCTGTGGTTTTTCTACCACTGGAGCAAATTCAGACATTGGCATCCTAAGAAAATGCAATTTCATGCTATGGATTACTGTTATTTTAATATATTAATATTAAAATAAAACTATTATTAATAGTGCCATTTTAATAGTATTAAATCTATATTAATATTAAAATAGAGGGCCTACTATTATATTAAATTAAATTAAAAATACAAAGAGGGGCTGAATATTAAAATTTATTTTTAATAGTATTTTAATAGCATTTTAATAGTTTGACCTTGTTTCACAATGAAGGAGTTACCTACAATACTAGAATTTAAATCAGAATTTTACCTCAGAAAATAATAAAAATTAAAGGTGTCTGACAGCCCTCTGAATCTCGAATCTTGGAAACTGTGGAACTTTTCTCACCAATAGGCATGAATGACAAAAGGACCTTAATCTACTCAATAACCTATGTAACAGTCTTTTCCTGTCAAAAATGTCTCTATAACTATGCAGCAATATTTTCTTTCAAATTTTAATGCCTAGGTTCTGTTCGAATGCAACTTCGAATATCTTAACAGGTCATCTGCGGAAGGGGGATGGGGTTGGTGGGTCTGGCACCGGCCGGGGGATCTGAGCCCAAATTGTGGGAGGGCGTTGGGCACCAAAAATCGCAAAAAATCGCAATTTTTCGACTAAAATCGTCAAGAATCGCTAATTTGGGCTGAAATACAGCTAAAAAGTGCTGTTTTATAGGCGATTTTGGCAATTTTTGTGTCTGAAATTGCAAAAAATCGCAAAAATTTGCTCAAAAATTACTTGCCAGAAAAATCGGAGGGGGTCGGAAAAATCGTCTCGAGGGGGGGCATCCGGGGGGGTCTGGCCTAAGTCGGGTGGGGGGCAGACCCCCAGACTCCTCTGTTACATGTATGCTTAAAACCATGTTCAGACAAAGTCATTTTAAAAGGAATGGTCATGAATTTGCAGAGAAAAATGCTTCTAAGTTGGATCTCTGATTAAATTTTCAACGCAATTTCAAGCAAAAGATGTTGTTTCACCAATTCGCTAAAGTGTGTCCAAAACTTTTTACGTTCATTTTAGAACCTACTATTAAAATGCTATTAAAATACTATTAAAATTGTCATTTAATAGTATTAATATTAAATCTAAATTAAAACTAACAGGGGACTATTATATTAATATTAAATTAAAATTAAAATCGGCTAGTTCTATTATATTAATATTAAATTAAAATAAAATTTCAGTATTAAAATAACAGTACATGGATGGCAGGCTGAGACTTGAAAATGCAGCATTTCATCAGAAATTCAATATGTATTTTCAAATATGTATTTTTAATACATAGTGGCCTCAGAATACATATACATAAACATATTCTCTGAGGAATACATAGACATATACATATACATATATGTATTCGAAAAATAATACATAATATGTATTTTTTAGTGCGAACAATACCTAAAAAACCCAATACCCCAATACCCAATACCAATACCTAAGACCCCCAATACCCCAATACCCAATACTTGCGTAGCTGGGCCAAAAATTGCAATTTCACTGGACAGGTACATTCCAGTTGCATACACAAGTAAGTAAGTAAGTAAGTTTATTCCCAGACATACACATGTACAGTAGCATAGAAGTACAAAGTGACGATAAGAGCGATATGAGTCAAGGAAAAGGCATTGAGTTAGCCATATAATAGCTATTTTATAACCCAAGCCTATCTATTAGTAGAACACGAAAGATCTAAGCGACTGACTGCCTCTTTAAAGATTTTAACGGATCGGGAATGGACCACATTATCAGGTAAACTTCCATATCGGGACAACTCTAGAAGCAAAAGAAAAATGTCTTGTGTTAGACCGTGCTCGTTGAACAGATAGTTGTAAAGAGTGGCTACGAGTTACAGTTTGGGGTGCTATAGAGAAAAACTCTTCGTATGACATATCAACTATGCCATGAAGCAGTTTATAGACAAATACAAGATCGGCTTGTATTCTCCTGATGTCCAAATACTGTAAGCCCGTAGCTATTAGATGAATTTCATAAGGGAGAGAACCAAGCCCAGGTATCTTAGAAGTAAAGAAGCGCTGCACAGATTCAATTTTCTGAATATCTCTTGTCAAATGAGGGGACCAAACTTGGGTACCGTATTCTAATCTAGGACGTACGTAAGTTTTGAACATTTTAATGAGAAAATCAGGATCCTTTAGTTCAAAGCACGATAGAATAAGATTGCCCATAACGCGAGCCCTATTAGTAACGTAATTGCAGTGGGCTGTAAATTTTAGGTCGGGAGTAATCAAAACCCCCAGATCCCGAACACATTCAGAAGTGGGAATGATTGTGCCATCAACTGTGTATTCGAACATTGAGTTGAGTCGGGGATACAGATGTAGGACTGAAGATTTATGCAATGCAATATTCAATTGCATAGTCTTAGCCCAATTGAACACCGCGTTTAAATCATCTGAAAGTACATTATTGCCAGTTAGTGTAGGGACGGAAAAATAAATTTTGGAGTCATCAGCAAACAGTTTGATTTTGCTGTGCTTTAGTACTTCAGGAAGATCGTTAATATATATGAGAAATAGGACTGGGCCCAAGACAGAGCCCTGAGGCACACCTGATTGGACTGGAATCCAATCAGAGCTGTATCCATTGATACAGACCCTTTGGGCACGGTTATTGAGAAAGGCACTGAGCCATTTCAATAACTGGCCACAAATGCCATAAGCTTTCAACTTTTGTAGCAATTTCGGATGACTTACAGTATCAAATGCTTTAGCAATATCAAGATAGATGACGTCAACCGGTATCCGCTGGTCCACAGAGATCGTCCAATCATTGACGCAGCTCAAGAGCTGACCAATGGTTGAACGACCTGCTAGAAAGCCAAATTGCTGCTTTGAAATCAAAGCAGACCGAACCGACAAGATTTTTTGCACTGAACTTAACATTTTTAAGAGTCCTGGTTGGACCGCTGTCCAAGCAGGGCGAGAAAATTTTGAAAAATTAGCTTTTCAGAAAGCATTTAGAAGTCGTTTTGGGCGTAAATTTTGCAGAATTGACAGTTTTGGTGCTTAATATTTCGTAATTCAGTCGTGTTTCTTCTGGCGAACTTTTTCCTAATTCGGCCGGAAATTGTGTGCACCGCCGCGCAATAGCCATGGTTACGGTACTGGTACATTATGGTGACAATAGAAATGTTACCATTTTTATTTTAGATTTTCGGGGGAGGGGCTCCAAAAAATCGGGATTTTGGAACGATGTCATTTATGGACGGCTCCTTAATGCGAAAACAGCTTCCTAAACCGAATCATTGACTAAGTTTTTCGATTTTTTCAGATCAATTTTTCAAGTCAACATAGATTTTTCCATATTTTTACTTGTCCGAATTAGTATTGGGTATTGGGGGGTAAAAACCCCAATACCCAATACCCAATACCTGGAAAACACCCCAATACACCCAATACCCAATACCAGTTCGCACTCTATTTTTTACATATACATATATGTATTCCACAGTACCCTACGTACTGTAGCACACAAACATTCAGCAAACACAGTGAAGACAAGAAGAACCGGGTGAACAAATTATTCACTTGCCCTGTGGTTATCAACCGTGTGTGGTATGTGTTTGTAGAGACATGCATTCGCATTGCATCGTATATTTGCATAGAATTGTTATTAGTTGTTGAGAAGGTACTAACCGTCAGAGATGAATGTATTGTGTTGTTGTTGTAAGAAAAAGAAAAAGACCCCACGGAAAGGAGCGACGGCCAATCAAGAGATAGTAGTAGGAGAAGGAAACATAGCCAAGGAAGGAGCCAATGCCACAGATGAGCCGCGCAAATTCATACAGCCAGTGAATGTGACCGAAACCACTCAGCCCACCGCTCATTCCTCCGACACACAACCCAGCATCACCCCCGTTCTCCCCAAGCCACCGCCCAAACCACCCAAACCATCGAAAGATAGAGACAGAGACGACGATACGTTGAAAAGTGTGCCTAGAAGGATGCCGCAACGCTAACCCATTCACTCCTATGTATCTACAGTATGTATTATGCAGGTTAATATTGGTCTGATTACTGGTCTGTGTCTAGAACTGAGTTAAGCATTTATTCGGCGATTAATTATGAAATTCAAATAAACTTTTACGCACTCTGAACTTGATCTGCTGCTTCCGATGAGCCAAAAAGCTAAACAGTAGAGCAGATAGAAGATAACTGTTTGCCTAAGTTTGACAACAAACAAACGAAAATCATTGTACAGATTAATAAGCATTGTACATACTGTAACTGTACGTACATTATATCCCCTTGATACCTACCTTTTTGGCTGATGTCTTTTTACTTTTTCGGGGGCGTGATGTCAGCCGCGTCCCAAAAATTTTTTTCCAAATGTCGACCTCCCGGAGACATCCGCCGTATTTTTAGGGGAAAGGACGCCATACCGGCTGACGTCATTTTTGAGGAAGTACGTCAGCACCTGTTGGTGGTCCCCGACAAAAAAGGGACGATAGACATCCTAAATGGAGATGTAGGTACAGGGGATGTATTCACAGAGTATGTTTGACAAAACTGACCAACCCTAAATGGTCGAAATTATATTTATGGCCCAGATGGACAACTGTGAATGCTTAAAATTTATCTCGAATGATGTTTGACTGAATTGCTAAATGACAAGTAAAATTTTATTGAGATGTAGTCTATCAAAAACCTTTTTTCTGTGATGTGATGGATTTTAGCCAAGCTTCTGTCAGAGACAAATTCAATTCATTGCTTGTTCTGCGCACCGTTAACGCTGGCATGGAGCTAGAGGGGAATATCAACTTTGGTTGCCGACAGCAAGCGGTAGCAGAAACATTTTTTGGCAGGACAAGAAATTCTGGAACAGACTGTTTTCTGTCATCTGTGTCTAGGAAATCGATAATGGCTTTTGAGACTGCAGTTAAGCAATTGCGCACACTGCTTTCTAGACTGACCGGCGGACGGTTTGCCTAATAAATATTGGCGCACTGCTTTCTAAACACTGACCGCCGGTCGACTGGATAAACTAAAAAATGCGCTACTGCTTTTCTAAACACTGACCGGTGGTGGACTGTTTGCCCAATAAAAGTGCCTTTCTAATACTGGTTCAATACGAGTTCATCCATGTGTACTGTAGGACCAAACAGCGAGTTCGAAACTGCAATTGTAGCTAAAAACAGTTGCTGTTTCCAATGTCCCCTAGAGACGTGTCACATCTCCTAGCTCTAGGGATGTCCATCCCAAAAGGGATCTGATGCAGAAATAATTTTTTTGGGAACTCTTTCTCTACCAGCGACAAAAGGATGTCCGACATCCTAATCGCGAGGAACACGACCGGTCTACGCCCTCGGGGCATCCGCCGTTGAGGGCTTCGACCAAAAATGCTGATGTCAAAAACGCGGTCGGCGTCCTAGGCCCGAGGACGAAGACCGTCGTAAAAGCGACATGGTAGGTATCAAGGGGATATTGTATGTACGTGAAGGTTCTATTCGATCAGTCACCGCTGACCAAGCTGTTTGCCAGGTTTTCCGTATAAACGCCCCCAAATAGCGGCTACCTGGGCCTATTTGGAAAGCCTGAGATAAAACCTTAAATATCCGTACTATAAAAGCATGAGTTTCAGGAAACAAGCACGATAGTATCAGATTGTCTTGTCCGTCAAAGTCAGTCCAAAAATTCAAATAACAGACAGGCAGCGCTCAACCAGAGAACAGTAGCCATTTAGCCGCCTCTGGGCACTTAAATATTTAGATTAGAATTGTATTTAACACAATAGGACTTGACTTTACAACACAATAATTTCAGAGAGTGCTACCCGGGCACACACACACACTGGCTATACTTGCATTTTTCAAATGCGTCCAAATCGTTCCCCGCGCCGTTCTCATTCGACACCACTAAAGGAAGGTAGATTAGATTCGAGTAGTTTCCATAGACTTCAATCACATTGCATATAAAACTATAGTACTACTATTACAGTCACAGTCAGGCACGTAACGTCGTTTATGGTACCGACACACCATATGGTACCGGTAACTAGGCTAGTGACAGACACCATATATAGTACCCCTGCGTTACCATATATAGTACCTCCACATTTGGCCACTGTGGTGGTACCATATGGTACCCCTACCTTCGCGTTTGTACCGGTACCGGTACCGGTACCATATATGGTACCACTCTGTTCAGATTTCGTACCATATATGGTACCGGCACCCATAGCCATGGGTAGGGGTACCAGATATGGTGACGGTACCATATATGTATGATACCACTAGCCTAGGTACCGGTACCATATATGGTGTCGGTACCATAAACGGCGTTAAGTGCCTGACTGTATTACTCATTTCAGACCAACCAAGTTCAAACTAAATAAGCTAGTACTATACCGTACCATTTATCGAATTCAAACTGCCAAGTTGTTACGCCACACGCAAGCAAGTCAAACTCTGAATTTGGTAGGCTTCGCTGCTCCTGATTTACTTAGGGAGACTTAGAAAAATTCCTCAGAAACACAGGTGTAGCAAAAATATGTAGCTGTCCATAACTACGGTATAAGTTTAAATACTGTGTGTGCGTTCATGCAACAGTACGTATTATCGGGGAATACATTGTTGATACATACATTACAGTGCAACAGTACCTACTGTAGGTACATTACGGTTCGTAATCTTAAAGTGCATCAGTTGTAAAAAGCCGGCTTTACGGGCTTTAATCGTAGCTCCTCGTCTCATACATTCAGGCACTTAACGCCGTTTATGGCACCGACCGACACCATGCATATATGGTACCTTTACCTTCGCACTTGGTACCGGTATCGGTACCATATACGGTAGCACACTGTTCAGATTTCGTACCATATATAGTGTCGGTACCATAGTGCCTGACTGTCATATACAGTATATCAGGAATATTTAAGCAAGGTTATCCTGAATTCTGTAATTTTCTAACGTCTCGTAGAGAGAAGAGGCCAAAACAATTTTACTTGCTGTGTACAGACGCTATTCTAAAGAAACCAGGCGCTACGTACAGTAGAATGACTGGAAAGGAGGACAGCTAAACTGACCTGATCCAATTTTGCTCTGACGGACGCAACATATAAAACTCCGTAATTGCCGACGTATACGTTCTTGTCCTTTTATTGGCGGATGCCCAAGGGATAAACCTGAGTGTTCTAAATACGACTTTAGAGTTGGTATATCGGTCGCCTTTCCTAAGTAATAGATCCTCTTACTCAGCTGAGTTTATAGAAAAGTGAAAATGCATATGCATCAAAACTACACACTGTACATTGAGAACAAATAGGGACATTTCAGGTGTCAGCTTTGGGAGTTGTTTGCACTGGCCTGCCGGTCCTTAGCGCCTCTTCGTAGGAGGGTGGAGGGCCAGCAAACATAACACTTGCAGTTGCCCCTGACACGCTGTCAGCTGGTGTAGGCACCGGGTACGGGTAGTACAAATGGTAAGGGGCGCCGATCGGAGTCTCTGGCTCCGATGATTGGGTCTGAGCTGCGTTCGAAGTGACCACAGAGATGTGGTCCTGTTGTAATCTGGCCAACAATAACCGACGTCGTCGTTTCACCACTATTGACATCCAAATCATTATAACTGTCACAAAACTCAATGTGGCCGCTGCAAGTGCGAATCGCGACCGATAGGTGTGTCGGTGTCGCGGCCTGCAAGTTGAGCCTTGGTAGCCGACGTCGCAACGGTCGCAAAACGGCGGTGCGTATCCTAAAAATTGATAAGGACGCTTGATAAGTATTCGCAACGGACCGAATTCAATTTAAAACTTCGTAAAAACACTCCCAAACGGTCTGTCAAAAATATTGACAAACTATTCTAAGAAATTGCCACGCAACAGTAACCGGTTTTCGAGTAGAAAATTCGGCAAATCTGTTTGCTTAGCAACAAGTTTTAGAACAATCGCGCGTTTCACATACCTTCTCTACAATGACAGGCTTGCTGTTTAGGCATCCAAATTCCGTTGGTACACTTGAGACTACAAAATCTGCCGTAGAACCCGGCTTCGCACAAACATTTCTGCGACTTCGGGTTCAAAATTCCTCTGGGACCGCAGACCGGGGTCTCACAGTGATCGCCCTCAAACCTCTTCTCACAGTCGCACTTGTTATCCAGCTCCGAGTAAACACCAGAATTGTAGCAAACGGGAATGTTGCAATTTTCACCTCGAAAGTGAGGCTTACAAGGCAGTTTGCTGACCGAGCGGAGCAGCGGCGACTCTGCCAGTTGCACCTCCTTTCTCAGCTGCGACAGCCGGTGTTCCGAGTGGTCGGAGGATCGGTTGGTCGACTGAGCCTGCACCCAGCCGGTGCTACAGAGGAGCCAGAGCAGAATCGGCATGTCAGAGCGACGGCGAGCTTGCGAGTAATAAGGCTGGTGCCCGACTGAACGCCGAGTCCGAGCATCGATTTTCTCGGCGGCAGCTGCACCGTCGTCCTGCCAGAATCAATTGATCGGCGGCTGGCGGCAAGCAGCTCGGCGAGAACGGCGGCCAGCTGTCCAGGGCACTTTCCAGTGGCCGACAACCAGTGTCACTCCGCGACAACAATCAGCGACCACACGCGCAAATAAGATCCTTGCCGCCGGGCGGTGTGAACGAACGATTACGCATCTTTGCGGAAACACTTTGATCGCTTTTGAACAATAAATGCCAATGCACCCATTACGCTGATACCACGTCCACTTTGCACAACCAGTTACCGTATAGTGCTGTTTATAGCACTAACTATTTATAGAACCCCGGGTACTAAATGGCACTAATACCCGAGGTACTATAAATGGAGACAGATCTTTATTCTGAAGTGAGCAGTTATGATCCATGCAAAACGTGCGAGAAATACAGTATTTTTGGTGGTAAACGTTGCTTGTATTAAGAAAAACAGTAGATAATGCAATAATATTGGTTCTGATGTAAGTAAAAAACGTATTTTACACAGCTAGGTCGCAATTTCAGCAAAGAACTTCACATACTATTGCTAGTTTTTTATAGAACAGATTTTGTAAGGTGCCATATATATAGTACCCGGGTAATATAAATGGATTCAATTTTAATTTCGCAAAACCCTAAGTGCCATATCGATATATAGTACCCGGGTACTATAAACAGCACTGTACGGTACGAGCTGACTTGACTTATCGCCCTAAACAGTCAGAGATTTATCGGCATACAGCATCGATACTATGTATGTACTACTGTAAAGCAGAGAAGAATAAAAGGGAAGGAAATTAATAAGAAGCAAAAATGAAATAGAAAAATAATAACAGCTACTCTGAATTAGGTTTCGACCACAAACCGTGACCTAATCCAATACTTCATCAGTTAGATCTGATCAGAAGGTTCTGTCTGATAAAGCAACAAGTAAAAACTGCTTGAAGGGAAAACCACTGGTAAATAGGTAAAAATAACACAACCATGACTGCAGAAAAGGATAAGTACAATTCAATAAACAGAGTGGGGTCACTTACATACTCGTCGCTGCTCCCGGAGGAGGTTCTCTGCCTTCTAGATGGTAAGACGTGACGAGATCGCAGAATCATATCACCCCAAGTTTCATGAACTATTATACGGATAGGTACACTTAATTGCAACCAGGCCCTCAGAGGACATATCTACGCATACAGCTGCACGAGTAAAACGCATGGCGTTTGCCTGCCAAAAACCCTGTCTACTAATAGAAAACGTTTATTCAGTTATATTTGCTAGCTTGCGCAATTAGTACGACTAACTCATTAGCACTGCAAGGAGGAAGTAAATCGATCAATGCAAAGGACATTTAGCCAGATTTTTTCCTTGTCTTGGTGGTTCCTTTGAAAGCGCCACGTCGGAATCCTTTTAGGAAGCTCACTGGCTTAGTGACGTCTGGTCGAACTAAGTAAGGACAAGTACGAGTAGTTGCCTAAAACAAACACGGATGTAAAGGTAATAATTTAAGCGTTCAGACAAGAAATGCCTCAGTCGACTTTTTGAAAAAATTGAGTTCTGCTCGGCAGTACAATGCCCTAACTACAGACATGTTCTATACAAATTATTGCATCTGAAAACATTCTATGTCATTTAGGAACTTAGGCTATATACCAACAATACACGTGACAAACACAAATTCTTGTCTGGCGTTACCTGAGCAGCGAAGAAACAAGCAGGCAGACGAATGGCGCCAGCTGCAATCACATTAACTCGTTCCAGACAGTCGGGAGACAACGGCGACACCACGTAGAACATCTTTCGTACTGTATCAACCGCCCGCATTATACCGTAACCCAGACACGGCAACGGTCTCGTCTCCGTCACGTAAGACGGATTCGAATCGTCGGTCGTGTCGAACATTCGGTCGCCCAGCTGAAAGACAACTACTAAATTCTGTACCAACTAGTCAAATCGAATATCAGTTGGTAGGGCTTAAAAGTAATATTTGAAAAGCTCAAACATTTCAACGTTCAGCTTAATTTAAGCTTTTAATTTGAAAATTCAATCCAGATTTGCAAAACTTTAGTCAGACAAAGACAAAGGTGCCCGCGCACATCTCTAACCTGATTAAGCGCGCAGGTCAATGACAAAAAAGGGAAAATTTTGGCCTTAAAAGTTCTTAACAACTGTGAACCAAATTATGTGCGTTGTAGAAACTATTCAAAACCGAAAGCAAGCGTGTTATTGTCACAGATTAGTAGAGTTGTAAAAAAATTTTTTGAAAGCTTTTTTTATGAAAATTTTTCATTCCGAATTTTTTTTCAAAAACTTTTTCCCTGCATGAAATTTTGCTTGTAGGAGATGCAAGGATGCATCAGAAGCAACTTTAAATACAAAAGCTGATACTTTTGTTCAAAGATAGTGTTACAGCCTGAGAGTCGATATTCTACCTGCAGCATTACTCACAGAGTGGCTGCTGCCCTTCAAAACCTATTTTTAGGCTTAGAATAGGCATGAAATTGATAGAATTGCACTGCTAATGTATATCTGAGGCTAAATTCGCCAAAATTTCCATACTGTGAATAAAAAAATTTTCGAAATGGGCCTTCAAAAAAGCGGTTTTTTTAAAAAAGAGCCTAACAACACTACAGATAAGAGTAGAATAATGAGTACGTACTTGATCTTCAGGAACGTAACACAAAGCGACCAGCGAGGCATTCAGCAGAGACATGGAATAGGCCAGAGGCAGGTCTTCAGTGAACCACAACCCGACAGAGGCCCAGTCAACCTCGAACGGCCGAGCCTCCAGAATCAACGACAACTCCAGCTCCGGCAAAACTGACGAGAAATAAGAGACAATGGCAGCCTCACGAAGCTGCGCACCTGTTGGCCACCAGCCTCTGAAATATTCTTGCATAGTTGTCCTTGCTTTGTCAGAGCAAAAAGGCAAACCTTCTACTAGGGTCGGGTGCGAACAGCGGCATCGAAATTGTTTGGTCGACAAATTCGGGCAGATCTCGTAGAACGTCGAAAGTAAAAATGGCCGATTTCAATTGTACCACTAAATTCGGTCTAAACACTTGCACCATTGCATGTTGAACTTCCAGTCCCGGTCCTAAACACAGACAGTGTAGGTGTCTGAAATTGTAGAAATACAGTAATCACCGTCCACCCAACCGTGGCCGTTGATAATACAGCAGTGAGGTCCGGTATCTGCCGTTGATCGAAAATCCATAATTAGTCGCTTCACCGTGTCGACGTAATCTTGAACACGGTCGGCAGGAGAGACATCGCCAAAGAAATAGGCACTAGAACAAAATAATAACACTATGTATCGACAGTACGCCGTTAATTAAATATAGCGTGACTGAAAACAAAAAGCTACATAAAAACCAAAACCTTCTCCTGCATGATCGGTATCACATTTGGCTCGAAAAGTTTGACAAAGTCCAAATTAGTTTGGATTACGCCCACCTGGGCAGTCAGTGGGATTTCATGTACGAATTTGAACTTGGAATCCAGCAGTGCTTTCTTGTACACCAAAACAGTACCTTGCTGTCGGATTATGTTTGTTGAATGAATGAGATAAGCATACTGCATACTTGGAAAACTGAGATTGCAAATGAGACAGGGCAGGTCCGAGTAATGGAGTGTCTACTCGAGTCAAAGACACGCAACCGGGAGGTGTAAACTCGGATTGACCGACGTCCGTTTCTAAGTGGTACACACAGGAGAAACTGAAATACAACAACAACATTCTAACAACCAGTTACAATAGATCTATCGAATACGCTTCTTTATAAGTCAATTATAGTCAATAATTAATTTGATTAGAGTAAAACTCTAAATTTCAATCCAGCTACTGAAACTTCAGCGTCAGTACCATACATGTACTAGTGGGTTAACTCCCCTAGTTAGAAAGGCCAAGCCCGCTCAGCCCCTCCCCGAGACAGTTTAGGGACACCTACGGACCCAAAAATGCAAGTACTAGTAGCGGCTCCAGTACTAACAAACTGACTCAGAAATAACTAATTTTTTTGGCTTAAAATTCGTCTGAAAAGCCTTTGGAAACCGAACTTGGCGTTTAAGAGAAATCGGTGTTTTTGGAAGCCCTTCTTATCCATTCTTCGCTTGTTTTTAGCTCTAAAACGCTAAATAGCGATTTTAAGCCTCCTTACTTTAGTTTTGGACACCACTACAGATTACAGTGGCCAAAAGAACTCGGCCGAAAATAAGTGCACCTGTTCAATAGGAGATTGATCAGCGACCTAGCCAAGGTGGACTTGCCAGAGTTGCACGGACCCATCAGGAACACCACTGTACTCTGGCCCGCTTCTAAACACCCCGGCTTAAAAGAAATGAACCAAACTCATTTCTGAACAGGTAACCTCTTCTAGCTAAGACATAGCTCAAAATCGCGTCCAAGCGAGCCACCACCTGGGCTGAGTAGACTTGATTGAAGCCCTGAGGTATAGCCACGGCATGTTTGAGAAACGGCTCCGAAATGTAGGGAAAGACCAGCGACTTCGGAAAGCATTTCGGCAGCAGAGCTCGCACCGGTTTTAGCTGATCTGGCAGTTTCGACCGGAGCAGAACAACCGCACTTTCGGCCGTATAGACCGCCACGATGGCTTGGTAAGCTTGCTCCGAGACCAACGCCTGGAGTCGGGAACGCAGTCGAGACAGCAACAATTGCTCGCTGGTTACGTTCGACTTAGGGCATCGGAACACTGAGGGAGGAGTAAGAGTGTGCAGCGAGCAGACACAGGTCCATCGGTTCTTGGAAAACGGTGCTCCCTCATAATCTGAACCCATCAGTCGTACGTGACCCAGCAGCGTTTGGAATTGCACCACGCCCACGAAGGTGTAGCACGAATCTGGTTGCAGCACGAGAACTTTAGAGGGAGTCACTTCAGACGGCACCACTCTGGAACAGCTTTTCTCATACATGTACTAGGGGGGACTGAAAAGGCCAACCCCCCTCACCCCCCCCTCAAGATAGGTTAAGAGACCCCCCGACCCAAAAATACAAGTACTACAATAGTAGTGGCTCCCAGTACTAACAAACTGGCTCAGAAATCACTAATTTCTAGCCTAAAATTCGTTTGAGAAGCCATTGGGAACCGAATTTGGCGTTTCCACTGCTGATATTGAAGAGAAATCGGTGCTTTTGGAAATCTTTTTTTGTCATTTTTTGCTTGTTTTTAGCTCGGAAACGCTATTTGGCAGCTAAAAATAGCGACTTTCAGCATCCTTACTGAAAAATATCGTGCTAAAACACATTTCCAGGCGTTTTGAAGCTATTTGAAATTTGGGCCCCCCTCTGGGCGAAACCCCCTCGACCCCCCACCTGAGGAAAACCCCCTACCCCCAGGTCGGCTCGGAGCTGTTACATGCATGTATGCCTTTTCTGCATATTATGGATCTTGAAACATTAGAATACCGATCAGACATTAGATAGATCTACAGTATATGTACCGCATTTTTTACGGCCTTGTAGATGTAGAATTTTCAGAATTTTTTGAGAGGTCAAAGGTGACCAGAACCAGAGGAAATGATTGCAAGCTAGCCATCCCTATTTCTAAGAAACATCTAAATTGTAGACTCAACTTTTTTACTCATAAAATGGTAAAATTCTGGAATCAACTGCCAAATGAAGTTGTGAATGCTAAGTCTTTGGGCAAATTTACGGCCTTGGTGAAAAAGCAAAATTTGCCGCAGCATTTGTTATTTAGTTAGGCTACGTAATATGTGAAATACGGCGACTCGTGGCCTGTCGCTCCGACGGCTTTGTGTTACTCGCTCGGGCGATAAACTTTGTAACTTGTAACTTTGTAACTTATGAAAAAGAAGCAATTCTATCTATCAACTTCGATTTTTCTGGGAAGAAATTTTTGGGCCTATTAGACTCAGAATGGCTAATTAAACGTCTTTTCAAACGCAACTTTTTTCAAAAATTTCTCGCCCTGGCTGGGCAGTGGTGCAACCAGCCTCTTCAAAATTTCAATCCCAGTGCAAAAGATCCTGCCTGCATGACTAAAATGTACATTTTTGGCCAGCTATGCAAGTTATTGGGTATTGGGGCCCCAGGTATTGTTCGCACTCTAACTGGGCTTACCATTTTGACACTCAAGGAGAAAGGCGGCTAAACGGGCGGGCTAGGCCGATTGTCTCTTTACAAGCACTTACAAGCAGGTGGGTGCGGCCATGAATGCAGTTCTGGTTAAGCTTTGAGCGGGCCGACTTTCGATAGCGCCAACCACTAAGACAGAGTCCTCGCTCTGCTCAGTCTGGGCCAGTTCCTGTTCATTAGTCGAGTTTGCGGTGAGGTGGTTCGGCTCTACTTGAGCGGGCGACAGAATCAAACTGCTTCTTTTGCGTTTCTTCTTTGCGCTCAGCTTCGGTTTGGCTATCCAGACCAGTTCCTTTGTGCCGAGTCCGGTCCTGTCCAGACGACCATGAGGGTGCGCCCTCAACCACTGCTGTGTTGTCCTTTTCTTCTGCTTCTTCTTCAGAGTTGTTTTAGTGGCTTTCTTCGTGATTTCACACACCACTTGGATGTCACTGTCACGGCTTTTCTTCCTCTTCATTTTCAATTCAATTGTCGGCGCCCATTCCTTCCTGCCGACTTTTACTAACTAACTATGTAACTAAAAAAAAGAAAAAACACAGGCAAGCTAGACACAAGACAAAGGGCCAATGAGAAAATAATTTCTGACTACCGTTAATTTGGCACAGTTGTTTTCTAGGCTCCTTGGAATGAATTCCGATTTGCTTTCGTCCGGTAAGGCGGGGGACGCTTTCTTTCTTTCTTTCTACATAGCACCGTCGGCCTTGCTCGACCGCACCGACCGATCCTATTATATTGCGGGCGGGTACAAATCGCCTCCCCAAGAAGTCTGAAAGTTAGAAAATGGAAAATATAAAAAATGGAAAATGCTTCCCAACAATTTGGAAATTAGGAAAACCTGCACAGTAACAACCAACATCACCGAGTGCAAAAAAATTTGCATATCGGTAACACAGGCAATTCGGCAACGGTATGAGATCCCGCCATCACAATAGACTCATATGTCTTTCCACAACAGAAGAATGGCTATGATTGCGGAGTTTTCGTCTGTGCTTTTGCTGCGTTCATCTCATCTGATTGTCGCATTTTAGCTGCACGCAAGTGCACAGTGACTCTAACAGCAGTTGAGCACTTGCATGCACGTATTTCGTAAACTTCACTTACAGGCACTATAGAAATATCTCTGCAAAGTATTCCCCATCACAATAGGGAATATTAATAACGTGGGTTTGTTGGTGTCAGTATCCAAGATGTAAAGAATAGGATATCAACTTTAGCTCCAAACCCCAACTAGCCAACAAACCCACCCCGCGCAAAGGCAATCGCCACGGCACTGCTGAATGCGTCTGAGTCGTGTGCATCTTGTCTTGCGCTTATGGCTTACTAACGCCAGTTGTTTTCTGTTCTACGGATCGATTCTAGGTCAAAATGCCCCCAGCCATGGATCCACTGAATAAGGGTCCCGACCACCCAGATAGCCAAATCTGAGCCTAAGCCAAAGGTTCATGCCGCGGTTGCATTTCGTTTATGCATGTGTTGTATGATATTTAATTAAATGAACTAAATTTTAGATGTACCTATTGCACCATATTAGTACTGAGTCACAAGCTTGGTGAGCTAATTCCAACCCTTTCTGATTTTATGATGCAAAAACTAAGAATCCAGATGGTCCACAGAAACTTCAAATTTTTCGCTAATTCAAAGAATATGGGTCTGAAATTTGCAGGAATGATTGATGTTGCCATTGGGCATAACATACTGAGTGGGTAGCCCTATTGAATGAATGGTGAAAAAGTTAGGCATGTGCAATGGCGAAGCTGGGAATCCAACCCAGCACCTTTGGATTACCAGTCCAGTGCTCTAACCACTGAGCTACACACCGATGCCAGACTAACACCTTAAACTCAGTATTTGAGAAAGCTAGCCAGTAATGAGGAGCGGGTAGAAGCCACAATCATAAAACTCAAGCAGAACTAGTGTAG
>JASANB010003889.1:0-14771 GCA_030248155.1 Sabatieria punctata
TTATTGAAGGTAAGTAGGAAGAAGAAACTGTTATTATTTTGCTGCAATCGTAAACCCAGAACGAGAGATAATTGCTTTCCACTCAACCCAATTTCGCGAAAAACGAGCGAACATAAAAGAAAAACAATAGGGTGGGCGGTTCGTTTAATTTGGAGGAAAACGAGAGCATAATTTTGCTCATGCGAAACTGTAACATACTGACGTATATTTAAGTACAGATTACTGTCTTTCAGCAATTAGTGAGGTAGCTTACGGGATTAAAATTGAGTAGTAAAAGCTTTTCATTTAATTGTAAGGCTAAAAATCACAATTTTATGCAGCCAAATTGCCAATTTAATAGCCAACAACAAGCAAAAAATGAAAAAAGCTTCTAAAACACCTGATCTTGCAGCGGAAACGCCAAATTGGGTTGCCAAAAATCTGATGATTTCTGAACCAGTTTGTTAGTACTGGAACCGCGAGTATTCTGAGAATTTTTAGTGGATAGCAAGTGACGCAAGCGTCTAATCCACAATTGGAATAGTTTCAGCGAACCAAAAATGCGGTTCTTCCATTTTATTTTGCAGTACTGTCCAAAAGTCCAGTACTGTTTTCGTTTACTGGTTTTACTGGTGTAGAGCAGACGGCATAAACATTGATTGATAAACATTGAAAAAATTTAGCGAACAAAAAACAGATTCAAGCTTAAACTTAGTTTATGTACCCAGAAGACTGAGCACAACATGCACATACGTATGTAGTCTAGATTTTGATCAATAAAAGTGCATTCGGTTATGAACAGTTTCCGTATAGGGGAAAGGTAATCTTTCGTCTTAGTTAGAGTTTTAGAGAGAACCGTAGTTTATTAAAAAGCGGTTATGCAAAACGAACACTGTATTCGTCGTGATTCAGAATGGCAGAAAGCCATCCTACTTCCGATTGTTTGGCAGATTATATAGGTTGTTGTATTTTTCGGTTGGGGTATATACTGCTCTCTGGGGGTTGGTTGGACTTTCTATCCAGGAAATAATGACATGTCTGCTTTCAGATAACTCTGGACATTTGCGCTGGCTGTGAGTACCTCGAGCATTCAGGCATCGTGCATTGCAATCTAGAAACCGAGAATTGCTTAATCGAGCTAAAACGTAGCGGCAACTACCTCCCGAAGCGAGCAAAGATCGCCGGCTTTCAAATGGCCTCCACTTTACCGCCCGGCGAATCGGAACTGCTATCTAGGACCTTCACACACCCTCTGGCCTTTACCGCTCCAGAGGGCTTGCTCTATAGTCGATTCAGCTCAAAATCGGATGTTTGGAGTTTCGGAGTTGTGCTTTGGGAAGTGTTCAGCTGGGGCGCCGATCCATTCCAAATGTGCGGCTTCCATCGACAGGCGCCGAATCCATTTTGTCCGGTGCGACCGTTCCGAAGTGCCTTTGTGAAAAGCGAAATTTGCATAAATCGCAAATCGCTGCAAAATTGGTTCCTGCCTTGTTCGGCCAATTTCACCTACAGCGACCGGCTGGGAGAGATTATGAGAAAGTGCTGGAGTCACGAAGCATCTCATAGGCCCGATTTTTTGAAGCTCTTCAAGATGCTCAAGTCGACAGAGTTTTATGTGAAATGTATGAGGTTGAAAAGAGAGGTAGTTGAACCGAAAGTGAGGTATAGCCAGAACTTTGCCGAAATATATTATGATATTGTTTGAGAACAGGTTTTGCAATAATGTATTTTATTTATTCACGACAACAACTCAGATATGAGTTTATGGGTTTTTAGCTTCAGTATATTATACGTAGACACGTACAGTATAGATAAAAGAATTGTCCACCTGATTTTCGTCATTTTACTCAAATGGTTCATTCCGGGTCATTTGGTTATCGATTTGGCTGAACCTTTCTGGATTCAGCACCAAGATAAAGGGGTATCTGTTAGCAAATCCTGCTGGTTCTGTGTGGGCCGAGAAATGAAAATCAGGTCTACTCAAATTTTAATGTTTTGAGTAATCCTTCAATCCTTTAATATTTTCCTTTAAAACTTTCAGAAACGATTTGTATTGTTATTATTCACTGACTCTGACTGGACACCCCCAGTGGCTTAAATGACTCCGAAATTGGGGAATTTCAAAAAGATTACCAAAATCCCGTAGTTAAAAAATTGGCACAACTTAGAATGAAAGTACGGAATCAGTGAATAATCGACATAGTTTTTACGAGGAAGCTAGCTCGACAACTGAGCAAAAATTATAGTTAAACTCTGTTCCACATCATAATAAACCTTCACCTACTGTTGCTATATGAGTATTCGAATCTGAATTGGGTACGGGTATGGGTAGGTATTTTATAAATGCACGGGTATCGGGTATAAATCGGGTATTTTTCATTAAAATGGCGAAATTCCCTAAAAATGCCAGATTTCAATTGGTTTTGTAAAAATATATTTTAAACCGCTTTTTGGACAGCTATTATGTGCTCAGTGTAGCTAATGTAGTGCTAACAGTTACAGTTTTACTTCACAGTCACTAGAACAGTTGTAAATTTTCGAATACTTAGGACTTCGCCAAAACAAAATCAGGCCAAAAAGCTTTTCATTCGGTTGAAAATTGACGGAATGGCGGCCATTTGAAATTATTCGTAAAACTCGAAAAATGGCCAGGCGGCCTTTTTTTGGTCAACACTGTACTTCCCTCAGCATCGAGACCAAATGCATAGAAACGTTGCACCTTAATTAAAGTCCAACTAAATTTATTAGCCTTACAACGGTACTTATCTTCAAAGGAAGCACAAAAATAAAAGCCCGATGATTTCTGTTAGAAGTAAACGAGCGGCAAGAAACTTACTGCATGCACGGAAATGAAGTCTTTTTATGTACTGTACGTACATTTGCAAAAAGTCAGCTTCAGTAAAATACCATGTTTTATGCATGTCATGTATACAGATGTACTGTGAATTTTGCAGTGAGAGATTGAGGTGCATAACAACCCAGAGCATTCCTTTCTGAGCCCACAAACGTTTTTTCAGTAAGATGTTTTCATGGCGCTTTATGCATAAAATTAAAAAAACGCCAAAATGCTTAATTATACAATTCTTGAAACAAAGTAGGAGGCTAACTAACCGTTCTGAAACAGTAAAGTGACTGTATGATGCATGGTAAAAACGGTATTTCTATTTAACACTTCTGAGAGAATTTTTTCGCAGTCTTTTATCGAAATTAACGTGTGTGCTTGCGCTATTTTTTCTAAAAATACCCATTCAAATACCCGGTATTTTTTTAAAAAATCGGGTATACCTGGGTATGGGTATTTTAAAAAAGTAGTCGAGTATGGGTATACCCGATTTCAGGTAGTTTTGCTCAAAAATACCAGTTTCGGGTATGTATGGGTAGCAGCACCATATTTATCCAAAGTCTAAAAGTCTCAAAATCGCCATTTTAGCGGTTTTATGAAAAAAAAACTCATATTTAGACATGCTTTTTCAATTCCCCAATTCCTAGTGCCTTCGAGCTATAGGAGAGGAGTACCCAGTCAGTATGTTGTGCCTGCCCACCCAATCCAATCACAATAATACCAATCGTTTCTACCGGCGCTTCAAAATCACACATAATCAGGGGGCACAAAATACTTGTAGCTCAAAAAAGCGCTTTGTTTCAGACTATCTTCAAACCCAAATTAAAGTTTCAAAAGCAGTAAACAAGGGTTCGGGACTTATAAACCCAAATTAGAATTTAAAACCCTAAATACGGTTCCTGAAGCCCTAGAGAACCCCACATGGTAATTAGAGTTTCAAAAACTTTCAAAAAACAAAGATTCAAAACACGCCCTAATAGGGCTTTCGAAACATTTAAGGTTCAAACACCCGAAATAAGGTTTTAGGAACTCTAATTAGGTTCCAGAAGCCAAATTTAGGGTTTCAGAACAGCTTAGAAAGAATCCCTGACATTGGGTTTTTCCACGTTCTAAAGCAAATTATGCAGGGTTTGCATGCGCCTTTTTGCAGACTAGATTTTAACGCAATTTTTAGTAATCAAAACTTTGTTTTTAGCCTAACAATGGTTGGTGAAACCCACTTTGTGACCCAACAAAAGGTCGTTGACACTTGAAAAAAAACTCACTTACTGTACATGTACTGTATGTTTGTTAACATTCAATGCTGAATTGAACAGTAAATAAAAGTCTGTATAATGATAAGCGTCGCTGCGCGCACGCGTTCGTTAAACCGAAACAACGTGCCCGCTATCGCGCTTACATAATTCGAATACCCCAGAGTTTAGCACATTCTCCTAATTTCAGATCATTCGACCAACATTAGCGGAAATTATAGCAAAAAGAAAAGTTTCAATTTTTAACGCTATAGATATTGAAATTTCCCTATTTCACATTTTCTTGAATTTCTCAGGATTGGATCAAGCCAGAAAAAATCTTTAACACAGAAAATTTCCATTATTTTGGCATCTACGTTACTAATTTCAGGTTCTTTAGCCAAGGTTTGCGAAATGACAGCAAAAATGCTTCCATTTATCTTGACCTTGAGACACCACCCTGAAGGTTTACCTACCATTATGTAAGCTTTGCTAGACATTGCACGACGTGCGTTTTGCCTGCATGCTGCACAGTTTCTATTTCTATCACCTTCGGCTACTACAATTTGGCGTTGCCGTGCGTATTTGGAGACAAGCCATTCCAAGCAACGTGTCCGCCGCCATTTTGAGAGGCGTCGGCCATCTTTAATTACTTTTCTTGTTGTTGTCGAGCCGAGGAGTAATCGTGCGGTCGCTCTGACTGTTCTGTCCGTAAAGTGTGAATAAACGGTTAAATCCAGTAAGCGTTGTGCTGTAATTCTGGTACCGATAATTCAACCTGTCGACAGGCAGTTCGTAAGACTGTTCTTTATTATTATTCGCTCGCTCAACCATTAGTTATCGCTCGCTCCAGCTGGTAACCTCCCATAGTGGATGCCGCTGGGTTCTTCTTTCTTGCGGTTGATAACTTACCATAGCGGATATCACTGCATTATTCCTCCTTCATTATTGCCGTGTATTGGTATTCCGGCGTACCTATAACTAATTCGTTATTCTTTTAATCCAGTACCGTGCTAGCCACTGTGCTGTTGGCCCGGTACATCAACTTTACTTTCATCTCTGCCGTACAATTGTAGTTTAACCTACAATTGTCCGGCCTATCAACTTACCTCTGCCGTTATCTCGCCGACTGTGATCGCGCCGTCTATACGGCTATTCATCATTCCAAAACGGGCGCAGTGCAATCAATTATCAAAATCACACCTACACTCATACATGTAACAGGGGGTTTGGTGGGTCTGCCCCCCACCCGACTTAGGCCAGACCTCCCAATGGGAACCCCCTCAGATTTTTGGTAACTAATTTTTTTAGCAAATTTTTGCGATTTTTTACAATTTCAGACACAAAAATTGCCAAAATCGCCTGAAAACAGCGATTTTAGCTGTACTTGAGCCCAAATTAGCGATTTTTGATGATTTTTAGCCGAAAAATTGCGATTTTTTCGATTTTTTAGCGTTCTTTACTGCCCAACCCCCCTCCCAAAATTTGGGCTCAGACCCGCCAACCCCCCTCCCCCTCGGCGGATGACCTGTTACATGTATGGTGTGAAATACTATACAGAGCATAAATACAAGACTACTATACTCGGCAAACAAATCGAGTGCTGCTAATCTAACCAAATTCGGTGCTTCGACAAGAATTTACAAAGAACACAAGTTAGCTGCATCGCAGTTGCTGTTTGGACGCGGGCAACTGCGCTAAGCTTAATTGCCTTTCCTGTAGCACTGAACATTTTTTGAATGCAGAAATTTGCTTTTGAATTGCGAACATTTCTTTGACACCAGTTTACTGTAGTATTACTCATACGCCCCATTAACTGGAGTTTCCACAACAACGATATAGCACAATATCGATATATATAACAGATATATAACGAGTGGGCTAATGATCGTTAAGCTAGACTGCTTCAAAACGATCATCAAGGATTTCCTTCAATTCATTGAGGGCCTGCCTTCCAAGCCGCAAAGCCCGCTGTGATTGTTCATCGGTGTAAGTTTCATGAGGAATAGTGTTCCTGACATTGTCTGGGTACCGCAGCTGGATGTAGTATGCACTGCAGCTGGTGACAAACAGGCGAACACAATCCTTGACTGATTGTGGACAAGTTTCTCTGTAAAATATTTTGAATTATATTACTTCTAGACGCAGTTCAACACTTGCCCGAGAATATTAACCAAGTGTTTAAGACTGTGGCCAGTGTCAGACCGTTGGAGCTCAACCATTATAGCCGCTTTCAGTGCTTTCTCAATAGCTTGATGCACAAGCAGAATGACATGTTCGGGGTAAACTTTTTGCTGTCTAAATTTCATACTCATGTTCTCCAATTAATTGTAAGCATATTGTTTACCCTGCGGCGTGATAGTCATGCCTTGCAGTCTGCCAATACCCAACCGCCCTCTTTTCCCAGCCACATAACGACTCCGTGGATGTAACTGGTTCACCAACGGTCGAAATATTCAGCTTTTTCAGAACATTGTCTAGCTGCTCGGGGCAACTAGAGTGAAGCAGCAAATGAAGTATGTCAGGCTTTTTGATGGCCAACGCTGGCAGCAAAAGGCAGCTCAACTGATAACTGAATGTCAGATCATCAGAAGCAGATGCATGACTAAAGTGCAATAGACACTCAGCTGCATCGAAGTGGCAATCTTTTAGCTGAGTAGAACCAAGTCCTTCGCCAGTGAGAGGGTCAAACTGTTCAACGAACAGTTTTTTGCAACATATCAGCTGAACACCGCGTAGGCTGTAAAAACCTTCAGACGACTCCAGTTGCTGCTGATTCTCTTGGTAGTAAAGGCGCCTAATGCAATGTGCCAGCTGATCTGATCTCAGGATTTTCAATAAGCGCTGCATAACTGCACAATCTTCACCCTTCTTGCATGGAATGGTGTGCTGGCCACTGTTGTTTTTCGCAGTGGCAACTCGAACTCCAACCTCCATCTTAGACCTGATACCAAGCTTGCTGACCAAATTCTTGCAATTGTCGCGCAAATGTGAGGGAAGTTGACAATAACTGGTGGGTGCATGTTCAGGCAAGGGCTCGAGAACCAAGTGCGGCTCCCGTAAAAGACCATCCTCAGTAATGATCAGTGCCATTCTTTTTAATTGATTCACTTGACCTTCAGCTAGCTTCTTCTCTTTGCACAGCTCTTCCAGATAGTCATAGAACGAATGAAAAATATCACACACACGGCGCAACATGTCAAATGACGCCCTGTGAGGAATCTGTGATATTATCTCTTTGAAATGGTTAACACAGTCCTCAAAGACTGGTTTTTCGCTGATTCTGAATAGCCCCTTTAATTCATTTAGTTCCGGCCACTCAGGCAATACATCTTGCACTGTCCATACCAAACGTATACAGTCATGCATACAACTGCCACGTGGTTTCAGCAATTTCTGCTCTCTGTGCAGGGGAACCAGCTCTTGCAGATCGATTGGAACATCAGCAGGGACCAGAAAGGCAATGTTAGCCAATTTTTTCAACTGGGCAACCCAGTCTGTATTTTTCCTATTTTCCACAGCCATTTGCAGAATGAGCTCGCCAACTTTCTCTATTCTTTGTCTCTCAGTCCGAACTGAAAGTCCAGACAGCTGGTGTGCATAGCTGACAATTTCGCTTGGCCACGGCTCCGGTTTCAGGTCTAACTTAGTGATGAACAGGTCTCTGAGAGTTTGGCGTTGATCTTTCTCAGTGCACTGATTCCAGTATGTCTCAGGAAGCAGTGAAGCAGAAGGGCACATGCTAGCGAACAACTCATTATGGCCATCGTAGCAATCGGCCACTCTTCTTGACTCTCCATTCTGATCTCTAACGAACTGCACATTTTTCAAAGCTACCAAGATTTTCTGACGGCCTATGCTGTAGAGGTAGAAAACGTGCTGAACTTGACGTTCCACTGACAATTCCGGAAATTTTGGAAAGATCACTTCTTCATACAGTTTATCAATGGAAAAGTTGGCAATGCCCAACATTTCATCATACCACTGAGATATTCCTTTCATGTTTCCTTGCCTTGATATATCCGGCCTCAGTAGTACAGTGAATTTCGACTCCAGAATAATTTCTTTGACACCTTCAACTTCAGGGAGCTGATCAATAGTGATTACTTTTCCACAGAGCTCTTCAATGGCTAAAAATTTGCCATCAACAGACTCGAAGATTTTGAGTTTTTCTAGTAGTGACTTGCTCCCAAGATTTGAACTGATCTTTTGCAAAATCTTAGCCACTATTCTGTACTTCTCGTTGTCCGATGGCCAGATCAGATAACCTTCTGCTTGCCAGTAATGAACAGCTTTCATAACTGCTTCATAGGTGAAACGTTGCTCATGGATTGCAAGGATATCAGGGCTGGAACTATTCGCATCAACAGTTTTTTCATAAAAGGAAGCATCCAAGAAAGGAAGCCCCAGAGCTGAGAGCTCACTGCACTCTTCAGTGCCCAGCCCTAATTTGCGCAGAGCCTGGCAAGGGATTATGGCATTCAAGCTTTCAGCTTTGTACAAACGACGGTTACCCGATTCTGCATCTTTCGTAATAACGATGGGCCAGTCCTTCATGACACCGACAAAGGAATCATAAGAAGATGGTCCTTTTGTCAGACGATTGATCAGACCCCAGACCACTTCAAACCAGTTCAGTTTATGAAACAGAAAATTGCAAGAAAAATTGCAGTAGTGTTCCTCCTCTGAAAGACGAGCCAAACCATAGGCTTCCAGTTGTTTTGGAAGCAGTTTGTCAAGCAGAACTTGCAATGTGAGCTCCTGAACGATTGCAGGGTCCTCGACAAATGACTGTCTTTTTCTGCTTTCAAGGTATTTTGTGAGTGTTGCTGAGAGAGTTTCACTGATAAACAAGTCCTGTTTCGCTGGGAAATCTATCGGATGATTAGTCTGACTATAAAATATGACTTGTTGCTTGTCACTGAATTTCGAGAGGATGTTATCAGCCGTAATTAGGAGTGGTAAACCATCCAGCTGAAAGTGTTCATCAAAATCTTCTGTCACAAATTGGAGAAGCTGATCTATTTGGCTTTCAGAATCAAAAATTGAATCTGATATGGTGCAGGGCAGTTTGACTTGAAGGGTTGACTTCTTTAATGCTTGTGCTGCCACAGCTGGAGTGATATATGTTCTCGCAATGCTGACGCCAGATGACCTGAACACATCAACAATCAGAGATGGAATTGGTGAAACAGAGAGCCCCAACTTCAGGAGTGCTGTAAACAGTTCAGTGGGTATTTCGTCAGATTTGAGCTCAAGAAATTTGGCTTCAGCGTCATTGCTGGAATGCCATTTTAACTGTAGCTGCTTGTCATGCAGCTTCACACAAGGAACTGGCAAAGAGCTTTGCATGACTTCGTTCACAAAGACTTGGTTTCCAGTAATCTTTTGAGGAAAGTATTGATAGAACTCGAGAATAACCTCTTTCAACTCCACAAAAGAGGCAGCTTTTGTGCTAATCGTGCGCTTTGTGTACCAGTCCTTCAGTGTACCTAGCAAATCCAGGTAAGCTTTCACAATAACTTCAGTTAGCAATGCATGGTTCCAGGCATGATCTTCAGAACTAGGCTCTACAAAGGTCGGTTGCAGGGAAGGAACTTCTCTTCTCAGAAATAATTTCCCATTTATGCTGAATGGGAGGCCTGTCTGCTCAGAGAGTGGCATTGCGCAGTGTAAACGATGTCTAAAGCTGGGGTCATCAAGTTTTATAGCTACGCCTCCAAGGGGCTGCAGTCCTTTGTGCTTTAAACCACGACTTCTGGTAAATCCAAGCCTCTGAGACACAACCCACTTCTCTGTTTCAGCTGTGCCAACATCTTTGACACTTAAGGAGTATATAGACGATGAAATTGTCTGACTACAACCCCTTTTGCTGACTTTTCTTCCAAACTTCTCTCGGGTTAAACCATACTGTTTTGATGCTTCCTAAACAAACTCCCACCATTTTGCATGAAAGTTTGAACCCAGATGATGAACACTGATCTGAGAGATACTGCTCAAGAAGACCATGGCAAACTTCATATTTTCATTCGAGTGACGAAGTGACCTTTTCAGATTGTTGAGCCTAGAATCGTCATCAGACAAGGAGAAGTGAGAATGGGTCTGACGCAGTGGCAGTCGTATCATGGTTGCCTTGCTGAGGGGAAAGCCTTCCACCAAAAACAGTTGGTAAACATCTTTCAATTCCTCCTTCGAAACTTTATATGTGTGTTCAGCAGTGGGTTTGAACTTTTGGGTAGGTTCAAAGTTGGCATCGAATAATTTTTGCAGAGGGTCCGAAACAAACAGCATGTCATCATTTGATACAACTGTTGGACAATCAGTATAATGATACATACTGCTCAACCCTGGGCTGTGACCATCTGACTCAATGTTTTCCAACAAGTCATCTTCGAATAGCCTGTTGATATATATCAACAGGGCTGGACCTTGTAATTCTTTCCAATTGACGCTGACTAAACTGTCAGGTAGATCCGTTCTGGTATCTAAGATGAAAGCCAGCTTAGTGGCTCCTTCCGCATCAGCCAACTGAATAATCTCATAGAACAAATCTACTTCAGACTTTCTCATTTCCAAAGCACTTCTTATGTGCTGAATCATTGCAGCACGTGAGTCACTTTGAGCAGAGTTTCCATCAAGCTGAACCAGTTCTGGAGCGATCTTTTGGCAACTGGGCAGCTTATTGGGCAGTAATCTCTGAAGAGTCAAACGGTCAGGCTCCGACCAGTCCTGTGTCCACTTCTCCAGCTCCTGAGACATTGTGAGATAGACGTTTTGCATACTAGGTTTTTCCTCAGCATCTGCATGCACACTGCGCATAATCTGCACAACATCTTCAAAAGCCAATCTTTCCTTGACCCCACACCAAGCTAGAAATCCCTTGCAGAACCTGAACAAATCAGCTGGCGCACACATTATTGGGCAGATGCTTGAAAATGGACAGTCTCTGACCAATGTTCTTGGGAGATGGAGTTGATTGTGCCTGCAAAGGATGACTAGAGAGTTTCTGATCTCGTTCCAGAGTGAGCTGGGCGCATTCACATTCATCATGAGGTAACAGTAGTCTTGGTATTTCCTATGAAAATCTTCTTCTGACCGAGACCTCTCTAAGAACATCTGAAAATGCTTCCACACTAGCAAACTGTTCAGGTTGACAAAGTTGGCTTCTTTTCTATATAGATCTCGGTAGTTTTCGATCACCCAGTCCATGATGATTTGCGTTAACTCCAAGGAACGCTCATGAACAGCAAAGTAGCCAGTGCCCACCAAATTTGTGAATAACATCGAAGACAGTTCACAGACAGTTATTTCCTGATCCTGTAGGCCCAATGTCTGGCAAAGAGCTGCATTCTCCATGTCGAATGCAATGAATGGCTTGGGAAACCCTACTCTGCTGAGCAATGAATCAATCTTGCCATCCAGACGAAGCCAACGCAAATCAGCTTCCTGTGCAGAAATAAGAATACCTGAAGAACCCGTGCCTGGATAAGGTTCAAACAGAGGAATCATCTGAAGAAATTGCTTGGTTTTTTCATCTGTGACTGAGCAGTCGTAATGTAGCGCTGAGATCTGTCCCTTGAGCCACATGAGGACAACAGGATTTGCAGTGCGAACAGCCGAGAAGAACTGGTTTTGGTGAACTTGCCAAATGCCCAGCAGGACTTTCAAACAATGAGCAGGGTTTCTGGGATTAAAGATAAATGGACATGTCTGAGAGTAAGAATAGATCCAATACTTTAAGTACGGCTTAACACGAACCAGCGGAATATCGAAAAGGTTCATCAGCCAATCTTGCACAGCGCCTGGTAACCCATCAGAGCTCAAAATCGGACTGGCGACATCTAAAGCCATCCTGGCTGTGCGGTTATTGGACAGTTTCACAGGCAGAATGTTTAGGTCTGGTCGACACCAAGTCACCAAGCCATCAAAGATAAAGTTGTGGTTAATGTAGGTCCACAAGCTGCAAACAAAGTCGTCGATTTTGCACTGAGCTTATCCGCGATTACCTGCTTAGATCTCGTTCTTCCACCCACTGTCCACTAGCCATGCTCAAGGAAAGCAAATTGGGCATGCTGTCCTTAGTCAACAAGCAAATTTGATTTTTCCCTGCAAACACTCAAGAGCTGATTCGATTCACTGGTCTAGTCACAAAATGAGATAACTGACGTGAGAGCCGAAATCGGGAGATCTTGTCAGAATAATCACAGTGCACAAATCTATCCTCAAGTCCCGGCAACAGCGACTGAGGATGTGATTCAGAGGCGATGTACACATTTTGCCAGCGTTCACCATATAAGGTGAACTGACGGTTGGACAAGTATAAAAGGGGAACACCATGCAGATCATAGTCAATGATCTTGTCATCAGCCAACACAAAGTCCAACAGTGACAACTTAGAATCATGGTCACTGGCCAACAAACTGGGGTATTTTCTCAGCAAGTAACACACCGTTCTTGTGGTAAACTGTACGAGCCCTTGGAATTGCTCGTGAACATGTGGAGGAAGTTGCACCAGTGGAAGCTTAGCAGCCATGCAGAGCTTTTGTACTGCTGGCTCATAGCATGACTGGATCTGATCCTTCAGGTGAAAGACCACCTCTGTGGCTTTGACCCAAGTTGCAGACACAGGGGACCAGAACAGCTGAAATTATGATACATAAGTGCTGATTGAGATCTAAATAGAGTACACACTTGATAATCCTTGGCCATTTCATATAGTTTGACTACAGTGGATTCCCAGGGCTTTCTGACTGATTTTTTATCAGGCCATAACCGGGGCAACACTTTATGGCCATCACTGCGTATCTGAATCTGTCGCAGCAGTTCCAAATAAGCCCGAGGAACCAACTTCTCAGCCAGCGTTTCATTCCATTCAGTGCGTTCCGTCTGGTTATCAGCTAAAAATTCAATCAGTCAAGAGGAACTCAAAAAGCAATATTCTAAAAACATAATCTTGAAGGCCCACCCCTTCACTTTGAAATTCACATTCAACACGAAAATTTCTAAAATCGCCTATAAGAATAAATGCGTTTTTAGCTGTATTTGAGCGCAAATTGGCGATTTTTACGATTTATTAATGTTTTTTGATACCCAAAACCCCGTCCCCATAAACCGATGTCGTCATTTTTGCACATCCCCCAGGGACTACAAATTGACTACTAACCACTAACCACAAACTCGGATCGCTAGCTGAATTGACTACTAACCACTAACTACAAACTGAAAAGCCTAAAAGCTTGGACTACTAACCACTACCGTAACTAAACTACAAATTAAAATTTGGTTGGGAACTAGGTCTAGTCGAGTTCCAGACTGGGGCAAATCCTACCCTGCGCTACGTTCACAACAAATACTAAATTGCGCTACAGAAAAACCGAGGTTCTCTTTTCCCCGGTACGATGAGCATGAGATGACTGCAGAATCTAGAGTTTTTGGGGAGTTAGACTTTAGACTTTAGACTCAAACTGATTGGGGAGGTGACAAGGCGCACAGCTTCTGATACTGTATGCGTTCTTTTGTAACATTCACTTCCTTGATCATTGTTTTGCTTTGGTATTTACCTAACTGGCTTGTGTTGTGTTTTATAAAAATTCTACTAAGTCCTGTGTGTTTTCCAAGAACACGACAGAGCTTCTTGGGAGTTCATTGATGCTACTAACATTTCTAGGTCAAACGGTTCCAGAGATATGGCAAGTCAATGTTTGCAAAATTCTGAAAAACGGCGTGTTTTTACTATTTCGCGTTAATGGGAAACAGGCAGACCGATCGATTTGGCTGCAACTTTCTGAATGGGGTATTCAGGACAGACGAAATCGATTCTGAGCCTTCCCGACCCTGAAAACGTTATCATGATACTGTAATTAGGCTTCCAATATGGGGCGGTACAAAATTTTAGCCAAATCGGAGATAAAAAGTTGAGATTCGTCCGGAAAGAGTCGATTCTTAGAAAAACTGGCTCTTAAAAAACACTGAATAAACAGGAGATAATTGCAATGTGCTGAATTCGCCGATTTTGACCTGCTTCAGTGGTTTGTTTTTGACCGGTGACCAACCACTCGATCGGCCATTTCGCGCTCTTTCAAATGAAAGGGAAAGCTAAAAGATCCATCTGCTCGAACCAAAGCTGCGAATAAATTCCCGTTTTTTAAACAACCTGTATATGTAGTTGCTGTTTCAATATGTCAGGTGTTTAAAATAAATGAATAGATTGAGGTAAAACAAAGCTGATATAGTTTGCTGTCATCAACTGAAGAGATTTTCATTACAACTTCGTGTCGTGACTATAAACTTATAGGCGGTCCATTAGCTGCCTAGCAGCAGACTGTGGTTTCGGGCGAAATTGCGTTTTACTGGCATTCCTTTCAAGCTTTCAAGAGAAAATACAAGCAATTTAGCTGCATTCAATCAAGAACAGTATAAAAGTGAAGCTTATCTGTCTTAAGAGTACTTGTGTCTGTTGTGCTCTATGAGTGCATTTTTTATTCATGTTTGTCTGGTCATTTTTAACTGGACATCATGGATCCACTACTTGCTACTTATCATAACAATACTGAAGCACAAGAAACAGGACCCCTTTGTGTCCTCGTTCTTCACAATCTCAATAGATGATGGTCTGAGTAGTCTGGCAAATGGAATAATACTTTATATTAGTGCTCGTCTGCCTATGTGGGGTTGGGTTTCACCGAAAATATATGGAAATTATGCTGATCTGTGTGGTG
>JASANB010003890.1:0-19029 GCA_030248155.1 Sabatieria punctata
TTCGTGGACCGACTCTTAAAGTTCAATCGACCAATTAAAGGGCACTTACTGTCTGACGGCCCTGATAGTTTCGCGGTTTTTGAACCTGGCTAGTCTCTGTGTGTAGTTGAGTGTTTTGAGAAATACTTCAGACATTTCAGTCATGTCGTCGTTCTGTTCTGACTGCTGCCGACGGTGCTCCAACAACAGATACACCTCAGACGATAACAATGTTTCGGCGTTATCAAACTCTAAACAGTAAACACTTGCACAGATCACTGCTCTGGCGGCACAACCACATGGGCCTTCTTAGCCTTAGTTAGTTAGGGACTATCCCCATGAAAAAACTCTCTCACCCTCCATGACAGTTTGGGGATATCTCGACTTGAATACAGCCACTAGTACCGTACCTAAAACCGTACAGTGACCAAGTACCGCATCCCTGATGTGGAAATATTTCCTAAGCATCAATGGACTGCAAAAATAGTAAGTATGGGTTACTGTAACTCCCGTATCATAGGTATCGGTATTTTTAAAACCGGCCTAATTCGCTCATTTCTTAACGCTCAGGGTCAAGGTTACGCTTGGGCTTAGGATCAGGCTTAGGTGAAAAACGAAAATCCGGTAAAAATCTGTTGAAAAACAAACGAAATAGACCGATTTAAAAAAAAACCGTAATCCAGGATACGGTAGTTACAGTAATCCATACTTACGATTTTTGCAGTCCATTGATGCTCAGGAAATGTTTCCACACCAAGGATACGGTACTTTGTCATTTCATTGTACGAATTTAGGTAGCTAAACTGCAGCTATATGCCGGCGAAAGCCCCTGGATCTCCCAGCAGGCAGACAAAAACCCAAACCCTACCCCGGCGCAGACCTGCTCTCTCTATTAGTAGCAGAAATTTTTCCGGACGTAAAGCAAACGTATGGTGGTGGCAAACTTCCTGAGTGAGTTAACGAGGGGCGGTGTAAAGTAGTAGTCAATTCTAATTAAATTCTTTCTAGCAATGAGAATGAACTAGGCTTTACAAGTAACTACACAGGAGATGAGGAGAGGACAGAGCAAAGAAAGAAGCAGAACTAACCTTTGGGAAATTTCAGTTCGGTGGCGTCTTCCTCTTCCTCCGGCTCTGCTGTATGACCAGCAGCAACAGCACCCGGTCCTGGCATATTAATTAGACACTGAATTCACTGCCTCGGTCTTGTCTTCCTTCAGTTATCTCTATTATTTCTATACCCACTGATCTTGTTTTTCCGTTCTTCAAGGGCAGTCACTTACCTATAAAGTCCTTTAAACTTTGCCGGGGCTGGCTGTTGTGAGATCACTCCGATTGTACCTAAATTTTTAACAAAAATGACCAAATGTGACATCCAAAGGACTACCCTTGATCACCTGATTACTATTTTTCACACATCAACAACTAACTTAACTAATTGCTACATGCTATATTCAGCTCTACCTATTGCATTACGCGTTTTCGGGGCGGCGTGATCTCCTCCCGATTAATGTTTAGCACAATTTAGCCATGGACAAATGTTTTAGTCGGGCGTGCACAAACCGCCTGCCTCCCCAAGAATAGGGATGGGACCGGTATAAAAATACCGTAGAGTAAGATTCCTATGTTTGAACAGGTGCCTAAGTTTGAACACTGGAAGGTCCCGGGCACCGTACTCCATTTCTGTAAGCGCTATAACCTTGATTCAAGGTTGGCAGGTGGTATGGGGTGTTGGCTATTTGCTGCTCTGCTTTTGCGTAACAAAGATCAGTTGTAAGGGAATAGGAGCAGCTGAAACAAACAGTGACTAGTCGAACACCTAATTTTTTAATTGTCTTGCGCTAAGCTCCCTATAAGTGTTACAGCATAGGCACCCGGCGGGACAATTGGTTTTCATATATGCTCTTTTCATCTGTGGCATCAGATTTTTTCTGCAACGCACCGCTTCGTCTGTATGAAATTGTAGCTAAGGTGCCTAAGTTTGAACACCCCCCTATATTTCCATATTTCTTGGCTCAAACGTGACATATTACGCTAAAGTGGTTTGTAAATTTGTTTTAGTGTCTTTCTAGTTCAAATAGTAGTGTAAAGATGCGAAATTTTAACGTCAGCTGAAGCACGCAGTCTGCTGAAATCAGCTGAAGAATCGGCTGCCGCCAAGAAACAGAAGCTACATGGTAGAAGGCGTAAATCTGGAGCTAGAGCTGCCACGGTCAGCTCATCTGACGAATCAGATGCTGAGGAGGGTGATAGCAACACCTGTTACTCTTGTAACTGTGAGTGGGATGACACTTCTCTTGCCCAGACCTGGTACTATTGCGACAACAAAGTTCAACAAGGTCGCAAAATCGTCCAGTGCATAAATTTCACCTGCTCTGATTGCGCTGACAGGCTTTACAAGGAGCAGATCGATGAGGACGACCCGTTTTTCTGCGAAGAACACATGAGAGATTAGTCGGGCGCTTAGTGATTACGTTCTTTCGTTTTGATGCCGCTATCTGCTTATAAAGTGGTTGTTTTTTCGAAAACAACGTTGCAGCGTTTTCTTAAGCTTTTGTTTAAACGTAGAAAGTGTTCAAACTTTGAAACCCCGTTTAAACATTGAACAAGGCATCAAACCGTTTAGTGTTCAAACTTAGGCACCGGGTCCCTAAGTTTGAACACTTACCGAGTTTTAAAAAAAACATTCGTTCCTCCTCTCCCGATCATGCGATCTTTACCAAACCTTCAGTGCCTCTTCCAGTGATCATGTAGTTTTGTTTCCATAAGCAAAAAGCCAATCGCCCAATTCCTTGGTTTTTAACAACCGCTTATTTCGTTAACCCGTTCAAACTTAGGAATCTTACTCTATACCGTATACCATTTTCGATACCGTATAATTAATACCGTATAGTTTGCTGCAAACGCTAGAAAACACGTACCGTAGTTACGATAGTATATGGACAGCTCGCAAAGTTCTGGTCAAAAACAAAAGTTTTATTTTTGTGGTCGGTCTGTATAGTGAAAAAAGACGGCTATTTTGATTCTGACCTGTTGTGCTGTACGTGCGCGTGCCCATACTAACTGCAGTGGACCGCGACTCCGTACCGCGGATGGGGGTGTAGTGTCCTACAATCGTATCGTATGTCGAAATCGAAAAAGAATAAAAAGTTCGGCAATTCGGTTTCTTCTAGCCGTCTAACCGTTCTAACCGTTCTAGCCGTTCGCACCGGCAGGTAACGCTGTGGGCGCTGAATTTTGTGCAATTGGCAGAACGTTTTCAGGCGGTGATACTTCTTCAATATGCTTTGTGCTTTCACTCACATCTCTACTGGCCAATTCTGAATCGCCATGCCGAAATACTATCCCAAGAATCAGTCGATTCACTTGTGGAAATCAATTAAACTGACGATTTCCCTTCTGATTGCAACGATTTCAGCTCTTCAAGCTGTGATGCTTCTTCAATATGCTTTGTGCTTTTACTCATATTTCTTCTGGCCATCTCCGAATCGCCATGCCGAAATACTATCCCAAGAATCGGCCGATTCGGCTGTGGAAATCAATTAAACTGATGATTTCCCTTCTGATTGTAACGATTTCAGCTCTTCAACCTGTGATACTTTTTCAATGTGCTTTCACTCACATCTCTTCTGGCCAACTCCGAATCGCCATGTCGAAATACTATCCCGAGAATCGGCCAATTCACTTTGGAAATCAATTAAACTGACGATTTCCCTTCTGATTGTAAAAATTTCAGCTCTTCAAACGGTGATTCTTCTTCAATGTGCTTTGTTGCTTTCATTCACATCTCTTCTGGCCATCTCCGAATCGCCATACCGAAATACTATCCCGAGAATCGGCCGATTCGGCTGTGGAAATCACTGAAACTAACGATTTCCCTTCTGATTGTAACGATTTCAACTCTTCAAGCTGTGATGCTTCTTCAATATGCTTTGTGCTTTTACTCATATTTCTTCTGGCCATCTCCGAATCGCCATGCCGAAATACTATCCCAAGAATCGGCCGATTCGGCTGTGGAAATCAATTAAACTGATGATTTCCCTTCTGATTGTAACGATTTCATCTCTTGTAGCTGCGTACTTCTTCGATACGCCCTGAGCAGCCACTCATATATGTTCTGGCCAACTCCGATTCGCTAAAGGGCCGTCCATAAACGACGTCGTTCCAAAATCCCGATTTTTCGGCCCCCCTCCCCCTCCCGTCGTTTGTGGGGACCCCCTCCCCCTAGGCGACGTCGTTTTCTGTACCCCCCCCCCCCCCGATAAAAGTGCAGTACATGCAGTACTGTCATTTTTTCTTGTTGCCATACTGTACAATGAATTGAATAGATCTTTTCAGCCACTCTGGGAAGGTTTTTCTGAATGTAGAAATCTTTGCCAGAATGTACATAAATCGAAAATAATACACTCAAAGTGTCCTAAAATTCCGAAAAAAGCGACGTTTTTTTGCTAACCCCCTCCCCCCTCTGGAACGACGTCGTTTATGGACGGCCCCTAAGCCGAAGTATCATCGGCCGATTCGGTTGTGGAAATTTAAAACTGACGATTTTCCTTCAGATTGCCCACATTTCCTCGATACACTCTCTCTGCCCTGTATTTTTTCAGGGTGCTTAGTTTACCCCGTAAAATATGTACCCCCTAAAATCTGTACCTCTAAATCTGTACCCCCAAAATGTGTACCCCCAAAATGGTTTATGTCCCTGAATTTTTTGCGCCATATATTATTCAGGATGCTTTATTTGACCCCTCTAAATTTCTTACCCCCCATTTTTTAGTCCGAAATGTTTTGATCTCTGTATTTTTCATACATGTAACAGGGGGTCCGGCCGGGGTGTGCCACCACCCGACCCGACTTAGTCCAGGCCATACATGTAACAGGTCATCCGCCGAATGGGGAGCGGGTTGGGGGTCTGGCGCCGGCCGGGGGGTCTGAGCCCAAATTTTTGGAGGGGTTGGACACTAAAAAACGCTCTAAAATCCAAAAAATCGCAAATTTTGGTTAAAAATCGCTAATTTGGGCTGAAATACAGCTAAAAAGTCAGTTTTAGGGATTTCCACAACCAAGTCACGATTTGGTCCATGGGTAGTTTACGCTATCCCGTGTGTCTCAGCGGCTCTCTCATCTGTGAGAGCGGTTGTTTGTGGGTTCGAAACCGGTCGAAGCAACTGGGAGTATGTATGTAGCCGACGCAAAACCCAACACAGGCCGCCGAGAGCCAGTGACGGCTAGTAGGTAAGTGGGAACCGAACCGGCGCTGCCGTTGCACCGAATAGCAGCAAAGGGCAGGGTTGCCCAATTGAAAGGCTCTGAAAAGAGCGCGGTCTGTCCTGAGCTGTTCGAAAGGACAGTGGAACTAAAAACCAAAACGGAACAAACAAAACCGAATCGGCCGATTCTCTCCGAGATGGTGCTCGGTTTAGCGAATCGGAGCTGACCCAACATGTAAATGGTACATGGTAAACATAGCTAGTAGGTAAATGGGAACCGAACCGGCGCTGCCGTTGCACGGGTCGTTTGTAGACAGGGCTACCCCATTGAAGAGCTCTTGAAAGAGCGAGGGGTGTCCTGAGCTGTCCGAAAGGACCGTAGAACTCATAAACAAACAAACAAACAAACAAACAAACATGTGACTGGACAGAATGTTCAGGTGTGTCGAAGAAGCACCACAGCTGAAAGAGTTGAAATCGTTGCAATCAGAAGGAAAATCGTTAGTTTCATTAATTTTTCTACAACTGAATCGACCGATTCTCGGGATAGTATTTCGGTATGGCGATTCGGAGTTGGCCAGAAGAGATGTTAGTGAAAGCACAAAGCACATTGAATTAACATCCATCACAGCTTGAAGAGTCGAAATTGTTACAATCAGAATGGAAATCATCAGTTTAATTGATTTCCAAACTGAATCGGCCGAGTCTTGGGATAGTATTTCGGCATGGCGATTGTGAGTTGGCCAGAGCATATATGAGTGGCTGCTCAGGGCGTATCGAAGAAGCATCACAGCTTGAAGAGCTGAAATCGTTACAATTAGAAGGGAAATCGTCAGTTTAATTGATTTCAAAACTGAATCGGCCGATTCTCGGGATAGTATTTCGGCATGGCGATTCGGAGTTGGCCAGAAGAGATGTGAGTGAAAGCAACAAAGCACATTGAAGAAGCATCACAGCTTGAAGAGTTGAAATTTTTACAATCAGAAGGGAAATCGTCAGTTTAATTGATTTCCACAAGTGAATCCACTGATTCTTGGGATAGTATTTCGGCATGGCGATTCGGAATTGGCCAGTAGAGATGTGAGTGAAAGCACAAAGCATATTGAAGAAGTATCACCGCCTGAAAACGGTCTGCCAATTGCACAAAATTCAGCGCCCACCGCGTTAGCTGCCGGTGCGAACGGCTAGAACGGTTAGAACGGTTAGACGGCTAGAAGAAACCGAATTGCCAAAAAGTTCCAGTCCGGTAGAAATTTGTATCCGGTCGGGCCCTAGGTCTAGCTGATTGTCTAGACGGGATTCGGCGTTCCTTGGGAACAAAAAGAAATACACAAAAAGCACAGCTAATCTATCAATACGAAGCAAAGCGGGGGAAATTCTCTCGGAAAGAGATCTGGCTGACGCAATTTCGTGTTTGTTGAGCATCAGAGTCAGAAACGTGGCGCGTCGTTGGCTCAGTGGGTAGCTCGCTGCCGCTGAGTCACGGCGGCCCCTGCATCCCTAGCGGTTGTAGTGGGTTCATCCTCTCGGCGCGGCAAGTTTCTTGCTGCAAAGAGTTGGTCGTCGGCACAACGCTCCACCCAGGCCACCGAAAACTGGTTGCAGTGAGTAGGTAAAATGGGAACCAACTGGATCTGCCGTTGCACCGAAAGCCGCTCCAAAAAGCATGCCGCGTTGGAGTGAAGATCAACGACGTCAGGAGCCGTCTGAGTGACCAGCGATAAGGCCAATACCGGTTTAGTTCGGATGCGCCGGGCGGCCGTTGGGAGCTGTCGGCACCATGACGTCACCACGCCAGGCACTTTCTTAGTACCTGGCGCCCAGCAGTATGGCTAGAGTGGCTTGGCAGTGAAAGAAGGGCAAACGTCCGAGATGACTATATCAGGGGTAACGAAATGGACCGTACAGGTCTGATCGTAGGGCTCTATGTACGTCGTACAGCCCCCGCCACATCGGATCGGAGTCAGAAACGTAGCAGTTCATGCGGTCTTGACCAAACGCAGAAGGTGCAGGTAGGGATGGGCACGTAAATTAATTTTCGTAACGCGCAACGTAAATTAAGCGCCGATTTTTAATTTACGTTACGCTTAACAATTACCGTAATTAAAAAAATCCGGATACGGAAATTAAACAAATACGAAAATTAAAATTTAGCAATACGTAAATTAATTTCCGTACGTGAATTAATTTACGTTCCTAGCGTAAAACAGATTTTTCTGTTGAATCCTGAGCCCACCGCATTGTTTTGTTGTATTATAGGCATATTTTTGGTTACTACTGAAACTTAAATGCGACTTTTAAGGTTAATTTTTCGAAAATTTTTCGCCCTTGTCGCACAGAAGCCCAATCCCACTCTTCGAACTGCTAAACCGGTTAATTTCGGTCAATTTCACGGTCGAAATATCTTGTAGATACGTTTTTGAAGGCTTGAATTTGTCAATATGTTATCTCCCTGTATAAGAAAATAGGCAGAAAAGCCAAGCAACTATAAATTCATGTGTAGGTGTTGTACTACTGTTGGAAAGTTCAGGGTTGAAAAATAGGTTCAGGTTCAAGTCAAAGCCAACATCGAAATTTCAGGTTCAAGTCCATCTTCTAAAAAACCTAGACAATAGGTTCAGGTTCAAGTCCACCGATATCTCCAAAAACTGTAGATATTTTGCGCTGCTTAACTTTTCTGAGCTATAAGCCTTTCAACTGGCAGAAAAACATACATCAGGCTTTACAGGGCAGTGTACTTTCGTTTTCTGACAGTTTCAGTTTGAAAATAGGTATAAAATTTTGTGCAATCCAACCGAAAGTTTTACATAGTTTCCCTAACAATTGCAGTTGAAATTTGAACCTGTTGAGAAAGTCCAATAAAACGGACCACGTTCAACTCCGGCTGAAATAAAATAGGTTAAGGTTCAGGTTAAATAAAGTCCACAAATTTCAGGTTAAAAACCTATTAATAGATCCAGGTTCAGTCCGACTTGCCAACAGCATGTTGTACATTTAAAATGCATTCAAACAGAGAAGTGAAGTTACATAGTTTTCTTCACTACTAATCTTATATGTAAGTACTGTCATACGTTTAACCATCAGTGCGGTAGGTAGACTACAGTCTGTAGTACGTACGTAGTTGGCTAGTTGCTGCGCAGTTATAAAACCCTCAGCAGCTACAGTAATTCAGCCAAAAAACATACCCACATTTCGTTCCTTCCTTTTGGTGTGAAGTTAGATTTCAAAAATACGAATGCAATTCCAATCGAACAAACACAGAATTATAATTTGCATTGCATACAGTTCATTTTATAATTTTTTCCGCGATATTCGATTGCTACTACCTACTAGCAATTTTTGAAGAAAAACGAAAATTAATTAACGTTTGGCTGGAATCTTATTCGTTACGACGTTACGGAAATTAATTTACGTAACGCGTTACAGCAAGAAATTGGCCGTTTTAATTTCCGTAACACGTTACGATTACGGAAATTAAAATCTGGTAAAACAGAAATAACGTGTACGTAAATTACCGATTTTAATTTACGTTGCCCATCCCTAGGTGCAGGTAAGATAGATCCGGTAGATGATGAAGTAATTTGTCTTTAAACAATGAAAATTTACGATCTTTTAAGAAATTGGAGACCTTTTAAGAAATTTTATGGAGACTGCTGTCCCTCTGTGAGTAGCCGACAGTGCACATGTATGAAGCAATTATCGGGGATTCAAAGAAGACGAAAGAAGGACAATCGTTGGGAAAGAGCAAAAAACGTTGATAGTGTTGGCAAAGAGAATCACCCACCTCCGGCTAGTTGTTCTTCCAGAAAGTGCGCTCAGTCAGCTTCAGGCAGAAGACCAAAACCAGAGGAGAAAAACAGTCTCTAACCTGCCGGAGTAAGGGGGCGTGCAAAAACTACGTAATGGTATTTTTGCCCATTTTCGGACCCCCCCTCCCCCCCTGATAATCGCCCGTAATAATTTCCTGACCCCCCTCCCCTAATTACGTAATAATTACGTAATGACATCTAAGTGAAATCGAGAAAATTTAAGCCCAATAGCTTCAAATCGAGACTACAAGTACATGTACTACACATCAAAACAATTAAAATTATGGCCACTTTAGTGATTTCTGCACTTTAAAAAATTACGTAATGAAGTCGCCAACCCCCCCTCCCCCCACCGTAATGAATAGTAATCTTTTGGCGAACCCCCCTCCCCCCTCCTGCCATTACGTAATTTTTGCACGGCCCCTAAGCGATTGGGTTTCAGTTCAGGCAAGTGATTCATTCACAGTTTTTTTGCTAGGTCCTTCCATTGGTGCATACACACAGATGGGTTTTAGCTTAGTAATAAAATCTTTTTGCGGATAGAGTTGTTCACAACTCGTGGTCCCGGAGGATACAAGCAAACAGCAAAACTTACCGTTGCGAAGCCAACAAAGAACGCGTTGAAGATTAAAACTGGTTGTGCTCTAATATTTTAATCCGAATCATCGGTTTTCGACGTCAGGGCATGTGTATGGGCATATAGAAGACTCTGTTTCACTTCATAGCATTGCAGAAGCCTAAAGTCTGAAATTTCAATTGGACCACTTTGGTACAGACCGTTTAAACAATGGTCGACTTTAATCGGGAGATACCAACGACGCACCCGTTTTTTGGGGTAAGAGAAATTCTGTCAAACGTGCGCACCCAAATTGTAAATCTTTAACAAACATGACCGAACGCGGTATCAAAGAAATGCTTCTCTTCACTTCCAGACTACTTTTTACACAACAGTACACCAACAAATCAACAACTAATTACTGCATGCTACCTCAGATTATGCGCTCTCGTCATATTCACTTAATTCATCGATTAAGCGGCCGATTACCCCTAGAACCCCTTAGAAAACTTGCTATAAAATTCAGATGCAGAGACAGGCTTGCCAGGTTTAAAATGCAGTTCACTTTCAGAAATACCATAAAAACTCCCAAAAATTTTAAAAAATCATAGAAAAACAAAAGCATTTAAAATTTGGAAGACGAATTTTTTCGTAGAATTTTCTGAGCCAGACAGTTTAGAGGCCAGATTGATTCAAACCAGTTTAGAAAAACAGCAGAAGAGGCAAATGTATATGACATTATAAAACAAAAAGGCAAACTGCTGTAAGGAAATTTGCATATAGCGTTTATTGATGGAACCTGTTTCATGCCCGTTTCGTGATTTATATCTATGTAACACATGTATGTATTTCAGGTCTGATAAGACTCAAGAAGCTGCCAGAAAGCGTTAGGAATCATAAAACCACGCTAGGACACTCAGAACTTGAGCTGGAGTTTTTTCCGCGATTTCAGAAAAAAACGAATAAAAAATGAAAAAACCGGGGGAAAACAGGCCAAGGTTTTTTCGGAAAAATATCCATCCCTGGTTCCAGACACAGATTAGGAGGTATGAGTCATCATTGCTCTCATTACACGACTGTGCATGCGTTAATACGACCCAACCACCACCCAATACCACGGCACGAATTGTAATCAAGGCAACAGGAACAAGAATTTTGTTAAACCGGTTTTCTTGTTTCAGGCCGCGCAGTGCCCGCACACTCTTCTTTCAGTGTCTTTGGGTGCTTTTGACGGATAGTGAATCTCTGTTAAAACTCAAGTCAGTCCAGAATGAAAGTGTTTATTTGTTTTTTGTTCACTTTATCCCAACTGTCGCAGGTACATCTGGCTCGACAGGTAGACGACATAAATGCCCTGAACAGTGAACAATTGCACATTCTGGCCTTGTGTTTGGGAAAAGATGAAAGCTCTGAAATGAGAGCGGAAGACTTTAGTTCTGCCGAGCAAGCGACAGCCAGGAGGTGCCTCGATCCAAACTCTCCAACCTATTATTTACGAGGCTACACTGCTACGGCTAAAGCCGGCGAATTGTACCGGAAGTTCGGTGAAGATTACGTCATCAATAATCAATACTTGGGAGCTGCTCAGTCAGAGAGCAAGATATCTATCTATTCTCACGTGCCATCGAAAAACGTGAAAGACAATAAAATATTTGAGGACCAGTTCGACAACAAAACTCAAATTTATTTCATACCTGGCACGCGGCGGGCTTATGTTCTGGACGACGGCCTAGATTCAAAGCAAACGGACTTTTTGGAGCAGAATAGAAAGTCGGTCTGCACTACGGAAGTGCAAAATTTTATGATCAAGCGGGCTGATGTCAACTACAAAACAGTGGCTAGAGCCATGTTACACTTCTGGTGTGGCGAGTACAAATGCTGCGGCACTGAGTGCTGCAAGTTTGACGTGTCGAGTTTATTCTACTGGGTCTTCTTCTTCCTCTTCTTCACCATGATAGCTCTGCTGCTGGCACTCATGTCTTTCTACTACATTAGAATGCGTTGTTGCCAGCAATCAGACTCAGAGAACAAACTGAACTTGTCTAATGGGCCCGGTCGACCGAAATCCATAAATACTAACTTGGAAATGAAAAATAAATTTTGTACAATAACTTGCCATAATTTTTTGGACCCTACAGTGTTAGATCACCAAGTTAACACCTACAGAGAAATTGAGGCAAATGAAATGCATAAACAGATTTTTCTTTTCTCCAATTGACATCTGGATGAAATGGATAAGATCGAATATTTAAGGGAGACGCTGCTGTGATAAGAGTTAACCCACACACCGTTGTGTCGTTCTGTAGGCATGCACAAAGAGCCTCTTTCAACGATTTCTGCAGAAGAGTTCAGGGAAGTTTGTTTCTTTCTTTCAAAATCTTTCTTTCTTTCAAGTTAGAGATACAGAGACCTTCCCCAGACAATTCTGCAGGAAATGCTCAGTGACCGTTATGTAAGCCAGTCCATTATTTATTTTTATTTATTATATTTATTTATTTTGTCGCCCAAGCAAGACAACATGTTAGTAACTGAACTGCGCAGAAAGAGTGTGGGTAACAGGATGCACAATGTCTAAAAAGAACGGAGCACCCCTTACTGAAACGAAACAGGAGGAAGCCCGGGGAAGATCATTTTTTTAGTTTCACCGTGAAAATCGTCAAATTTCTAGATTCTACAATATGGTTAGGTAAGGAATTCCAGATTCGTGTCACCCTAATCGAGAAAAAGTGCTTTCGACAGTCCAATTTTTTCCCAAAGGGGGCGTGCAAAAATTACGTAATGGTATTTTTTGCCCTTTTTCGGACCCCCCCTCCCCCTGATAATCGCCTGTAATAATTTCCTGACCCCCTCCCCTAATTACGTAATAATTTGGCTACCCCCCGAAATTTCAATTTTTTAAAGAGTTAGACCCGAAATTTTTGCGTTCAATTCTATGTAAAATGACGTTTTTGTTAAAATAACATCTGTATACAGTAACAATTGTTGATTTTCTTAGTTTTCTTCATTGATGAGCTACAACTACGTACATGTACGTATAGTCTTTGTTTTACATATGTGTAGAAGCCATCATTGGGTGGCTTTTGTTAAAGATGAAACCAAAGAGTTTTATCATGGATTTTAGGGCTGCTGCCACCATATCACTTGACTGATGATCTATAGTCATAAAACAGAGTTCTTGCGGGACCTGAAAAGATAGGGGGTCATGGAAAAGTCAAGGAATCAGTGAAAAGTCAGAGAATTTGGTGTCCGGTGAAACTGGTGTCCGGTCCATTTCGGGGAAAAATTTGATAGCAGTAGAATCATCTCTTTACACACCACCCTTTTGAAAATGGGACTTTTATGACTTTCCACTACTACTACAACCCTCAAAATGAAATTTTACCCTCAGAATACAGCTTAAATGCGTTTTTCAGAGCCAATTTTAAAATACTTCTCACCCTTGCCTTCTTAGAATGTTATCATTCTGATTGGGAAATTTGACTTTGGTCCGTGAATTTTGCTCTGAAAAACCCGCACGAACCCTGTAAAAGATGGAGTCGATTAGTGCTATACCCTTATCAACTCTTAGTAAGATGTCAAAGGTCACTGTTGCCATTAGCATTTGAAAAATTGGAAAGCCCTGACTTAATCGGTAGCTACCTTTTCTAATCTAGACGTTATTCAAGTGAAATTGAGAAAATGTAAGCCGAATGGCTCAAATCGAGACTACATACATATACATACATGTACTGTACGTCAAAACAATAAAAATTATGGCCACTTTAGTGATTTCGGTACTTTAAAAAAATTACGTAATTAGGTCGCCAACCCCCCCTCCCCCACCGTAATCATTAGTAATCTTTTGGCGAACCCCCCTCACCCCTCATGCCATTGCGTAATTTTTGCACGCCCCCAAAGAAGTAAGAGACAGTTTCTGAGAGTGGCCCCGTTTTTCCCACCAACTGGTACTTCGAAGATCAGTGAAAAGAAAGACGATAACGTTCTTGTGCAGTACTGTACGTTTGTACGTATTGTAGGTACAGTGTTTAGGGCTTCGACATTCTCACTTTTACCTATGTCGAGTTTTGAGGCTAGGCGAAACTGGGCTATAGACGAATAAAGTCGATGTTCTACTACTTTTAATCGAGCTATTACGAAGAACGGCTTGGGGTTTGATTGTCGGTCAGCTAAAGTTGCTTTATTTGAGAATCTGTACCCACTATTTACTATGCATACGGTTTATTTTCGTTTAACTTTAACCGGACGGTGAGCTGATATTCTACAATCGGCCAGATCAACAAGGCCCCAAAATGTCCACGTTTAACAAAACGCCTATCAACGACGCATCTCAGCTCAAGGTAAACGTCTTATCTTCCATTCGTCACAGTTACCACTACAGAACCCGAATTTCTGTCAGGAAACCCTTGGACAAGCTCTCGGAGGGAGTACTTGGCGTTGTGAAGAAAACGCGTCGCCTTCATATGTACGGACAGACCAGAATTCATCTAGATCGTGTAGACCAGCTCGTTTCATTTATGGAGCTCGAGGTAGAGGTCTTGCTTCTTTTCTTTGCTAATCACGTTGCGTCCTTTCGGTTGCGCAACGAAAAAATTTCAAAATCGTGCATGTTACCGTATAAAATGTTTTAGCGAGGTACAGTAATGTAAGGTTTCACAAAGATTTTGCATGACAACGGCTTTATTAGCAGATGAAGTTAAATGAGGTTGCGATTGAGAAACAGTGGGTAGTAGATGCACAACAGGTCAGACCAAAAGCTTGACAAAATTCTGTCCTGTGACCGGCTGTCGACAGGTCGGACATCTGCTAGGGACGGCAATTTCCATGGCCCGAGAAACGCAGCCATTGCAAAAGACGTGACCGCATTTAGTCGCCAGAAGGTGACCGCCGCCAACAGCTGACAGCTGAAAAAATAATTTGAAAACGTGTTGAACTATGTCTTGAAGGAGAGAGACCTCTGCGCTTGACTGCGAACAGATGCCACAGGAGATGGTGGGGCGCGGACCGCTGGGAACACTGGCCGCAGTGGTTTCGGTTCTTGTCTGCCCCTGCTGCGTCCACACACACTCCCGTTTGAACACGTTCCACTGAGTTTGCAGAAAGCGATGCTGATTCCTCAGTGGACGCAGTGCCCGCGGATGATTGGTGAACTTCATTGGCACGCGTTTCAGGCTTCCGTCCGCTGAAACCAAAACGTAAGTCTATGATAACGTGGTCACAGACAGCACTTACGTTTCCGCACGTCAATCGTAATAGTCGGGGCGCGCGCATACATGGGTGGGTACTGAAAGTCTGGTCGTGACACATAGTTGTGCAGACATCTGGCCGAATTCAACATGTTCCATCTGTGCGCAACCATCAGCTTGGCGATACTGTAGAACCGAAACTGAAACAACACACATTCACTTTGCAACTGGACTGTTCAAAGGCTGACGGACTCGACGGAAGTAGTTGGAGAGAAAGCTGATGGCCAGCAAGCACTGCTGAGTGCCTCTTGGACTAATCTGACAGTCCGACGTTATCTCGCCCTCGGTCAAGTTTCCGAGGTTATTGGGCACGAAATACGGTGGCAGACGGATCGGTGCTGCGGCAGCGCCTTGTCCTCTTCGCCCTCTGACAGCCCGCTGCGAATCGATTGGTGCCACATCGACCCACCGCTGTCCCTCAGTCTGGACGTACTACAACAGAAGATGTGCAACCGACAGTCAGACATACTGCTTAGCGGTACCGCAAACGAGTACCTGTTCGAGCATCTGTCGAAGAAGGAGTGGAGCATTAGGATTGTCGGCCAGACTGTCGAACCAGTTCTGATCCAACTCAGGAAAAATATGGCGCTAAAACAAAGTACCGTAGCCTCAATGTACGTACAACTGAGTCTATGGCAAATCAGAATGAAAACTAACTGACCACTTGTTCGATGAGTTGTGGATCGGCCATCGTAGAACGCAAAACACAAAACAACACAGCTGGACACACCAATAATCAAGTATGAAACAAAAATTGTATACGTACTTGCACAGTAATTCTGTCAAAAATTCTTCACAAGTTGTTGTTCTTAACAGCCCTTGCCGGAAAAATCCATAGGCGATACATTATCCTTGGGTGATGTCCGTTTGGTGACATGGCTTCAGCTTTGACAGAGAGTTCTATCGAGAGAAGGCGGACAGCATTCAAACCAGTGTTGTGCCGAAAGAAAATTTTCCGAATTTAGTTAGTAAAAGTAACCAACCAACCAACCAACCAACCAACCAACTAAACTAAACTAAACTAAACTAAACTAAACTAAACTAAACTAAACTAAACTAAACTAAACCAAACCAAACCAAACCAAACCAAACCAAACTAAACTAAACTAAACTAAACTAAACTAAACTAATGTTTTTACTTATTAAATAACTAACTAAATTCAACCGGCACAGCACTGATTGAAACCCTTTTACCGAGTTGGCATGTTACACTGCAAACGTTTCTATTCCCCTTACAGATTTATTGCGGCTCCGGCTTTTTACTGCTATTATTTTGTACTTCAGTAAAATAAATAATAGACAGACCAAGTGCATAGCAGCGCAAGCGTGCAGTATGTACAACATTTTCTTATACTGTATTAAACTAGAACTTCCTCTTCCGGATTACTCGACATGCATGGTACTGCTTAAATTAAATGCTGAGGAGATACCGCATGGTTCAGTAGTGTCATGTGATAATGGCTACGGTATCTAGAAATCTCTGGCTTTTTGTACTAACACTTACAGTATTAGGCCAGACCCCCCGGATGGGGACCCCTCCCCCGAGACGATTTTGCCGACCCCATCTCCGATTTTTCTGGCAAGTAATTTTTTGAGCAAATTTTTTTTCAATTTCAGACACAAAAATTGCCAAAATCGCCTACAAAACAGCACTTTTTAGCTGTATTTCAGCCAAAATTAGCGATTTTTAGCAAAAATAATCCTAACTTTAAGAACAGGAATCCTAACTGATCACACTGATCACATGTACAACAGGAACGTGAACTGAGTAGCAATCTAAGTAGCATCTAAGTACGAAATTTACGGATTTACCTTTTTATGTTTGGCATAAGTAACGAATGCCTGAGCGTTGCTAGCAAAATCCTCCAGTTCCATGTAACAGTAGAGCTCAGATAATTCGCCAGAGTAGGAGTCACAGTCAGCATAGTCAAAATCCAAATCAGGGTCGCCACCAGCTCCCTCCTGAACAAGAGATGGAAAGCATACATGTAACAGGGTGTCTGGGGGTCTGCCCCCCACCCAGCTTAGGCCAGACCCCCCGGATGCCCCCCCCCGAGACGATTTCGCCGACCCCCTCCGATTTTTCTGGCAAGTAAATTTTTGAGCAAATTTATTTTCAATTTCAGACACAAAAATTGCCAAAATCGCCTGCCAAACAGCAATATTTTTAGCTGTATTTCAGCCCAAATTAGCGATTTATGACGATTTTCAGCCAAAAATTGCGATTCTTTTCGATTTTTTGAGCGTTTTTTAGTGCCCAACCCCCCCTTCGGCGGATGACCTGTTTGTATGTGTGTAATCCAGTGAGAAAGTAGTAAAGTAGAAAGTAGTGTAGTGGTAAAATTTAAACAAAATTTTCAAACGACAGTATGTGATTCAAAGAGAAGTAGCATCGTGATAAAATTTAAACAAAACTTTTCGAACAACAGTATCTAATCCAGGGGGAAGTGTGCATTGCGGTAAAATTGACAGATAATTTTATGCGACAGTATGTAATCCAGCGAGAAGTAGCATTGTGGTAAAATTGAAAGAAAATTTTCAAACGACAGTATGTGATTCAGTGAGAAGTACCATCGTGATAAAAATTTTTTAAAAAATTTTCTAGTGACAGTATGTAATCCAGTGAGAGTAGGTAGCATAGTGGTAAAATTTAAACTAACTTTTCAAACGACAGTATGTGATTTAGTGAGATGTACAATCGTGATAAAATTTAAACAAAATTTCTTTTTAAAATTTAGTATTGTTTAGTAACTAACCAGGTAAGACTACCCGGCACGGGGCTAGAACAATCAACACGCCCCATGCCCCAGATGCAGCAATCAGCATGCAATGATAACAAACTGGCTGCACCAGGACATACATGTACGCCCCAGGGGACGGCTGTGTAGATGGGCCAAGAGGCGCCCCCAATTCCTCATTGGCACTGATGGAGACGGCCGGCCTCAGACAACACCAGGTCAGAGGAGTGAGTCATTTAAACAAAATTTTTAAGCGACAGTATGTAATTCAGTGAGAAGTACCCTACCATCATGCATCATGATAAAAATTAGACAAGATGTGCTGTTAAGTCATCCCATCATGGAAAATGCATACAATTGGGTCAAGGGAAACAAGAAAAAAGTTTCTTAGTACTGGTGCTGTTACGTTCTTGTATTTTGAAGTTAGCTAGGGTTTTCCTAAACTGTCTCACTCATGGGGTATGGGGTCTCGTGTAAAGGGAGGGATATTCTGCAAAGTATTCCCCATCACAATAGGGAATATATGAATAACGTGGGTTTGTTGGTGTCAGTATCCAAGATGTAAAGAATAGGATATCAACTTTAGCTCCAAACCCCAACTAGCCAACAAACCCACCCCGCGCAAAGGCAATCGCCACGGCGCCACTGAGGTAAGATGTAGTCGTATTGCATCTTGTCTTGCGCTTATGGCTTACTAACGCCAGTTGTTTTCTGTTCTCGATCGATTCTAGGTCAAAATGCACCCCGCCATGGAATAAGGGTCCCGACCACCCAGATGGCCAAATCTGAGCCTAAGGCTCATGCCCCGGTAGCCAGCTTCTTGCTTCAACAGTTTTTCGTTTATGCAGGCACTGTACATCTTAGGATCGAATAAAAGAACTAGATTTTAGAGTTTGCAGACATTAGATTGATGGCTGTTGAATAAGGGTATTCCCCATCACAATGAGGGAATATATTAATAACGTGGGTTTGTTGGTGTCAGTATCCAAGATGTAAAGAATAGGATATCAACTTTAGCTCCAAACCCCAACTAGCCAACAAACCCACCCCGCGCAAAGGCAATCGCCACGGCACTGCTGAATGCGTCTGAGTCGTGTGCATCTTGTCTTGCGCTTGTGGCTACTAACGCCAGTTGTTTTCTGTTCTACGGATCGATTCTAGGTCAAAATGCCCCCGCCATGGAATAAGGGTCCCGACCACCCAGATGGCCAAACCTGAGCCTAAGGCTCATGCCCAGTAGCCAGGTCGCTTCAACCGGTTTTCGTTTATGCAGGCACTGTACATCTTAGGATCGAATAAAAAGAACTAGATTTTTAGAGTTTGCAGACATTAGATTGATGGCTGTTGAATAAGGGTCGTGACCAACCAAACAACATAGCTATGCATGAATATTTAAAGAATCATATCTTTTTTATGAGATTCCGTTCTTTACCCTCCATATAGCTTTATAACAATAGAGCTTAACAGTAGTAGGGTAACCATTGGAACATCGCTTGCC
>JASANB010003891.1:0-50266 GCA_030248155.1 Sabatieria punctata
ACAGGGTGTCCCAAAAAAATGACAACATTTCTTTTTGCTGCCATTTTCGCAAATTTTGACCAAATTGTCTGAAATTTGAAACATAAGTGCCAAAAAAGTGGGAATTTTATGTGTTAAAATTTGGTGCATCAGGATTGACCCAGTCCTGAGAAATTCAACAATATATAAAATTGCGAAATTTCAATTAAATGTAGAAACAGCATAAAAAAATGGAAACTTTTCTTTTTGCTGTATCTTCTTTAATTTATGTCGGAATTGGATGAAATTTTGAATATATGCGCAGATATTTTGTAGGTCAAAAGTTCTGGCATTAATCAGTCCATTTCGCTAGTTCTTGGAAACTAAAGAAAATCAGAGTTTTTACTGCAGCAAAATGAAGAACGTGCAAACTCTGAGAACTAAGGAATAAAACACCATCCAGATGACCTCCGTTTGAGTTAATACACTGCTGCAACCGTTTCCCATAAGCATCATAAACATTTCTTAGCATGTTTGGGGTGACAGACTGAATTACGCTTACAGGAGCTTCATTACAGCTAAGGGGCGCGAAAATCAATGTTGTCGTTGTGTTGTGATCGGGATTTTTTATGTTAAGAGCTGGGCTGGGTTCATGAGCCAACTTTTGATCTACAGATCAACCCGTTATTCTGCGCATATATTCAAAATTTCATCCAATTCCGACCAAAATTAAAGAAGATACAGCAAAAAGAAAAGTTTCCATTTTTTATGCTGTTTCTACATTTAATTGAAATTTCTCAATTTTATATATTGTTGAATTTCTCAGGACTGGGTCAATCCTGATACACCAAATTTTAACACATAAAATTCCCACTTTTTTGGCACTTATGTTTCAAATTTCAGACAATTTGGTCAAAAATTGCGAAAATGGCAGCAAAAAGAAATGTTGTCATTTTTTTGGGACACCCTGTATATCAGACAGAATAGTGTAAATAGTCTCTTTCAGCAGCAGTCTTAAGGTGGGTTTATACTTCGTCCGCGCGGACAAAACGGACACAAGCGGACAGGTTGTCCGCGCAGCAGTTTATACTTTGGCGGAGCGGACACGAGTGTCCGCCAGACAGTTTATACTTTGTCCGCGCGGACATGCCCGCGCGGACACAAAATCGGTGTCAGCGCGTGTCCGCTTCTGTCCGCCGAGCGAGTTGAAAAATTTCAACTGACACTTTGTCCGCGTCGCTATTACGGCTGTTTGAGCTTGTTATATTGCAAGTCTGAGTTCACAATTTTATCACGTTTGATGCTGCGGTTGCGGAGCTGTTAGGATTAGGTCAAATCAAGAGAAAACAACAAAAAAGAGACGGTGTAACAACATTGTACGTACTGTATGTTTTGCCTACCGATCAAACTGAAATCATGGCAAGTTTCTGAAGCGGCTGCACCAAATTGAAATTGTAAAAGCTTCGAACCCGTTCTCTGACTGTCGCAGACAACTTTGACAGCCTGAGCCGCATTGAAAACGTGATTAATGACAGTTTGGTAGCAGACATGGGCTAGAATTTCGGCTGAGGGGAGGTAGAATTTTCAATTCCTGAGTGGGGTAGGAGCGCCTGAAGGAGGCTGAGGGCGTGGTAAGCCAAAAAGTCCGATTTTTTGGCTAAAAATCCTCAATAAATTTAATCTCCAATTTGGGTTCAAATACTGCTAAAACTGCTGTTTTACAGCGGATTTTAGCAATTTTAGTGTCTAAAACTCTAAAAAAATTAAGAATCTTAGAAATCAACTCCAAGAAAAATTGGAAGGGGGTCGGAAAAATGGTCTCGGAGGAGGGTCCCCGAGCAAGGGGTCTCGGACCTAAGTCGGGTGGGATGCACACACTGGGACTCCTTGGTATTCTAAAAAGAGTCGCCGAACTGACAATTGCTACTAACCAAAAAAACGTCGAGAAAGTTCTGCAAATTTGGTTTCCGAAAATACAGTATGTCACCAAAGTTTGGGTGTGCGAGTGGCCGAGCAGGTATGCGCTGGCTGGCAAATGTTAAGAGCGATCGACGATTGAGGGGGTGGTACTAATACGCATCGGCTCGGCAGGTTATGGGGTATGGCCACCCAGACCCATATATGTACATACTACATACATACTTGCTACGTGACACATTGCATAGTAGACCTGCGTATACTGTACGTGTTGAGGGGTCTGCCACCCACCCGACTTAGGCCAGACTCCCCCCGCCGGATGGGGGACCCCCGAGACGATGATTTTCCCGACCCCCGCTCCGATTTTTCTGGCAAGTAATTTTTTGAGCAAATTTTAGCGATTTTTTTGCAATTTCAGACACAAAAATTGCCAATATTGGCTGTAAAACAGCACTTTTTAGCTGTATTTCAGCCCAAAATAGCGATTTTTGACGATTTTTAGCCCAAAAATTGCAATTTTTTCGATTTTTGAGCGTTTTTTAGTGCCTAACCCCCTCCCAAAGTTTTGTTTCAGACGCCCCGGCCGACGCCAGACCAGACCCCCCAATCCCCCTCCGCCTTCGGCGGATGACCTGTTACATGTATGGACCTGCGGCAGGGTGCTGACGCCGGTTGCCACCTTTGAGCTCTGATGTCTTTGAGCTATAGCTATGTACCCCTTCAGGCCGACTCTACCATCTCCAGCAATTTTTAGTAGATTTTTTGCACGAAACAATTATAAAATATATACATATTTATAAATTATGCGTAGAAAGACTTTCTTATGCTGTTGTTAACTTCTACGTACCTACGTATGTGATAATTATGCATAGTTCTTCATCTGCATGTATAAAATCGTGTGTCTTACTGCATTTTCAGCAGACAGGCACCCTCGCCTCCAGTCAACCTCTGCATATATGGCTTTTGTACCTTCAAAATTTTACACCATTTAGTTCAGTAGCGCTTAATCGTTAGTCTTTGGAATTTGGAGTTAACTTGATAAATTTATGTTTAACAAAGCAGTGTAGACATCAGGTTTGAACAAAACGCATGTTCAATTAAATTCAATTATTTTTTTCTTTTTTTACTATTTTCAAAAAACATTTTGTCCGCCGCTGACACTACGCGGACACAAGCGGACACTTGTCCGCGCGGACATGTGTCCGCGCGCGGACATGGCGGAGAGTGTCCGCGCGCTGACGTGTCCGCGCGCTGACAACATCTGTGTCCGCGCGCGGACAGCGGACAAAGTATAAACCCACCTTAAAACATTGCGGATTTAGATCAGCGTTCAAGTTCATTCAGTGTTAAGTAGGGCGAGTGTTAAGTTGTGTTCAAAACTAAAAGTTTGAGCTTTGTGAAGGCCTGCTGCTTACCATACATGTAACAGGTCATCCGCCGACCGGGGGAGTCTGGGTGAGGAAGGTATGGTACTAAAAACGTACAAGAATCGCAAAAAATTGCTAGTTTGGGTTCAACTCAGCTAAAAAGTGCTGTTTTACAGACGATTTTAGCATCTTTGGCGTCTGAAACAATAAAAATATCGTTTGCCAGAAAAATCGGAGGGGTTAAAAAAAGGAAAATTCGTCTCGGGTATCCCGATCGGGGTGTCTGTCTGGCCTAAGTTCGGTGGGGGCAAGGCAAACCCCCGCACACCGGTGCTAGGTCTATACTTACTTACAGCAGGGCCTGCGCACGTCGACCATCAGTAGATTACCTGCTGCGCCCAACAGGATACGTTGTAAACAGCAGCTAATTTGTTATTTCGTTGGCAAAGACACGTAAAACGCCATTCCTTAATCAGACTACAGAATATTACAGTTTATTAACGATACATCAATTCAACAAGAACGCACATACATACCCGATCGATCAAGAAGTTTTTGGCATAAATACAACAAGTGGAATGTCCTCCAGTGGAATGAAAGTGGAAATTCTTTGGGAATAGCACAACAATAATACCCGGGACCGAAACACAGTACAGTACTTAGGCACGCACAGCCATATAACAACATTACTAATTATTTTCCTTGGCATGGAACCGGGATACAACAAACAAGAGCCACACATGAAACGCTCTTCCGTCAAATAGACTAGTAATAAAGTACAGGCATGGACGACTAAAAACTACTGGACACGAATCGACCCCAACGCCCGTTTCCACAGTAGGCCTACTTTCAAAGGGTCGTATCTTGGGAACCGTTCGACCTACAATCAATATAAATACATCTTTAGAATCGCCAACGCGTGAGGAATCCAATTCCGAGCTCAAATCGCTTCCATAGTGACCATATAAAAAGTTCATTTTTTTCCATGGCGCAAATTAGGATTACCAAGCAACGTTGCGCAGATTAGAATGCAAATTCAACCAGAGCTCAAGCCCCTCTACAACTTTGGTCATGAAGCCTAAACCCTCCGACGCATCTGTAAGAAGTTATGCCAGGATGCCTATAAGTCGGTTTCGTGTGGGGGCAGGCAGAGCACCTGTTACATGTATGAACCAGCTCATGTTTGTGTCAGATACTAATCGATATCCATAAAGGATCCACTGCCAGACATTGTGCTTCATGCAAGGAACTTCGAACTTCTTCTTGACGCAGATCAAAGTGAATCTGAGCTGCCTCCTCTTGAAATTGATGGATACTCTGAAAACATTGGCATGTTTCCGAGCGAAATTAATCGTGGTGGCTTATTTATCCCGAGTGCTGCCCCTTTTGGAATCTGTCTGAAGGCCTGGTTGGTGTTTTCTTGCATTCAAAGCTACCCTACTCTCAAGAACAAGTTCCTTCACTGCGATTTTTACGGGCCATTGTTCGTTGAAACCATACATGTAACAACTCCGGGCCCACCTGGGGGGAGGGGGTTTCGCCCAGAGGGGGGTCCAAAATTTCAAAAAGCTCCAAAACGTTTTTTCAGTAAGGATGCTAACACTCGCGGGGGGTGGGGTGAGGGGGTTGGCCTTTCCAGCAGGCAATAACCGCCCCCAAACCCCCTAATACATGTATGGTTGAAACCGTCTTGTTGCTGTTAGAAGAGGATTTCCAGTTGCTGGACATTCTCGTATCTGAGCTTTCCTGTCTGCAGAGTAGTCACTCGTTCATCCGAATTCTTGACTAAATTTTTCAACTGCATGTGCAAAAACGTGGTCAAGAAGTTCACTATTTCTGGTATTAAGCCCTGTGCGCAAGCCAAGATAACAAAGTTTGGACGTAGTCGCTGACTCTAAGGAAAGATGCCTTTAAAATGGTCCTGCTTTCATGGTACAGTGTCTGAGCTATTATTTATGGTATTTCTGTGGTGATATAATCTATGTTTCCTGAAAATATACTGGGTGTTGCTCGACAATTGCTTCGTTATTGAGACCCTGCCCTATTGTATTGGCAGTTTGCTGTGCAATCACTCCAATAAATTAGCGCACTCATCTGGATTACTACAGCCCGTTTCTAAGTTCAATGAATAAATAGATTTTTGCGAATAACTTCTTACAGATGCGTCGGAGGGTTTTGGGCTTCATGACCAAAGATGTAGAGGGGCTTGAGCTCTGGTTGAGTTTGCATTCTAATCTGCGCAACGTTGCTTGGTAATCCTAATTTGCGCCATGGAAAAAAATGAACTTTTTATATGGAAGCGTTTTGAGCACGGAATTGGGTTCCTCACGCGTTGGCGATTCTAAAAATGTATTTATATTGATTGTAGGTCGAACGGTTCCAAAGATACGGCCCTTTGAAAGTAGGCCTACTGTGGAAACGGGCGTTGGGGTCGATTCGTGTCCAGTAGTTTTTAGTCGTCCATGGTACAGGGAGCAAAAATTTCGGCAATTCGGTTTCTTCTAGCCGTCTAACCGTTCTAACCAGGGTTGTATAATTAACAGTTAAAAATTCAGACCTGTTATTAACAGTGTTAATAACGTAAATAACAGTGTTATTAACATAAAAACCTGTTAAAAATTAAAAAACGCCTGAATTTGCTACATCAGCATGGCAAAAGCCTAGTAAACACTATTTCATGGCCATAAGGTAATCTTTTAAAAGGGTATTGCAGTTTTATATAGAAACATAACAGTGCAACAGCATTATGAAAACAGTAAATCATTCACTGGTCTGTAACCGACTGAAAAGACCAGATTCCGAATCACTCTCATGGGTCGGGTAGAGGGGTCCCTTAACCTGTCTCGCGGGGGGGTGAGGGGGTTGGCCTTTCCAGCAGGCAATAACCGCCCCCCAACCCCCCTAATACATGTATGGTTGAATTGAAACCGTCTTGTTGCTGTTAGAAGAGGATTTCCAGTTGCTGGACATTCTCGTGTCTGAGCTTTCCTGTCTGCAGAGTCATTCGATCACCCGAATTACTGACTAAATTTTTCAACTGCATGTGCAAAAACCTGGTCAAGAAGTTCACTATTTCTCTATTTCTGGTATTAAGCCCAGTGCGCAAGCCAAGATAACAAAGTTTGGACGTAGTCGCTAATAGTAAGGAAAGATGCCTTTAAAATGGTCCTGCTTTCATGGTACAGTGTCTGAGCTATTATTTATGATGAATAAATAGATTTTTGCGAATAACTTCTTACAGATGCGTCAGAGGGTTTTGGGCTTCATGACCAAAGTTGTAGAGGGGCTTGAGCTCTGGTTGAATTTGCATTCTAATCTGCGCAACGTTGCTTGGTAATCCTAATTTGCGCCATGGAAAAAAATGAACTTTTTATTTGGTCACTATGGAAGCGATTTGAGCACGGAATTGGATTCCCCACGCCGTGGCGATTCTAAAGATGTATTTATATTGATTGTAGGTCGAACGGTTCCAAAGATACGGCCCTTTGAAAGCATACATGTAGCTGGGTTTTCGGCTGGGGGGGGAATTTTTCTGATCCAAAATAGGGTTTCAGGGGTATGCCCAAAGGGGGTTTCAGCGACCTTTTTTTTGGTGTCCAAAAGTGGGTTTCAGCGACCTTTTTTTGGGCTCAAAACAGGGTTTTGACGACTAAAAATGGGGTTAAAATCCTGTCTGAAGTGCAAAAATACCGTTTAAAACCCTATTTTTGCTTTAAAACGTGGAAAAAACCTTATTTTTTATTTAAAATGTGCAAAAAAAGCTAATTTTGCTTGAAAACGTGCAAAAAACCCATTTTATTCGACATAATACAGTTAAAATGCATTTCTGGAACCTTCTTTAGAGATTTTAAACCCAAATTAGGGGATCCGGAACCCTATTTTGGGCCTCCAGAAACCCAAATTAGGGTTCCGGAACCCTATTTTGGCCCTCCAGAAACCCAAATTAGGGTTCTGGAACCCTATTTAGGGTTTCAGTAGCCGAAATTAGGGTTCCGGAACCCTATTTAGGGTTTCAGTAACCCAAATTAGGGTTTCAGGAACCCAAATTAGGGTTCCGGAACCCTATTTAGGGTTTCAGTAATCAAAATTAGGGTTCCGGAACCCTGTTTTGGCCCACCAGAAACCCAAATTAGGGTTCCGGAACCCTATTTAGGGTTTCAGTAGCCCAAATTAGGGTTCCGGAACCCTATTTAGGGTTTCAGTAACCCAAATTAGGGTTTCAGTAACCCTATTTAGGGTTCCGGAACCCTATTTAGGGTTTCAGTAACCCAAATTAGGGTTCCGGAACCCTATTTAGGGTTTTTGAAACCCAAATTAGGGTTCCGGAACCCTATTTGCAGGTTTACAAACCCAAAATAGGGTTTCAAAAAATTCCCCCCCCAGAATCCGGCTGGGGGGGGGGGGAATTTTCTCCGAAAATCGGGCCTGGGGGGGAAATACCCCCCCCCATTCCCCCCCCAACTACATGTATGTTTGAAAGTAGGCCTACTGTGGAAACGGGCGTTGGAGTCGATTCGTGTCCAGTAGTTTTTTAGTCGTCCATGTGTTTACTATGCTAAGTTTGTAGTCAGACTGTTGAAGGTCTCAACAACTAGCAGAAGTACGGTAAATAATCATTCTATGAAGCGCTGGATGCATCCCGAGTTGTGGGAAGCTTAAAATAATTTTTTACACTAATTCGAATTATTTACAAGCCTCATGTTAATAACGTGTTATTAACGTGTTAATAACACGTGTTAATAACGTGTTTTTAACAGCTACCCAACCCTGGTTCTAACCGTTCTAGCCGTTCGCACCGGCAGGTAACGCTGTGGGCGCTGAATTTTGTGCAATTGGCAGAACGTTTTCAGGCTGTGATATTTCTTCAATATGCTTTGTGCTTTCGCTCACATCTCTTTTGCCAACTTCGAATCGCCATGCCGAAATACTATCCGAAGAATCGGCCGATTCAGTTGTGGAAATCAGTCAAATTGACGATTTCCCTTCACATTGCAACGATTTCAATTCTTCAAGCTGTCAATGTGCTTTGTGCTTTCACTCACATCTCTACTGGCCAATTCCGAATCGCCATGCCGAAATATTATCTGGAGAATCGGCCGATTCACTTTGGAAATCAATTAAATTGACGATTTCCCTTCTGATTGTAACGATTTCAATTCTTCAACTAGTGATACTTCTTCAATATGCTTTGTGCTTCCACTCACGTCTCTCTTGGCCAACTCCGAATCGCCATGCCGAAATACTATCCCGAGAATCGGCCGATTCAGTTGTGGAAATCAATGAAACTGACAATTTCCCTTCAGATTGTAACGATTTCAGCTCTTCAACCTGTAATACTTCTTCAATATGCTTTGTGCTTTCACTCACGTCTCTCTTGGCCAACTCCGAATCGCCATGCCGAAATACTATCCCGAGAATCGGCCGATTCACTTCAGAAATCAATTAAACTGACGATTTCCCTTCTGATTGTAATGATTTCAACTCTTCAAGCTGTGATGCTTCTTCAATGTGCTTTGTGCTTTTACTCACATCTCTCTTGGTCAACTCCAAATCGCCTTGCCTAAATACTATCCAGAGAATCGGCCAATTCACTTCGTAAATCAATTAAACTGACGATTTCCCTTCTGATTGTAACGATTTCAACTCTTCAAGCTGTGATGCTTCTTCAATGTGCTTTGTGCTTTTACTCACATCTCTCTTGGTCAACTCCAAATCGCCTTGCCTAAATACTATCCAGAGAATCGGCCAATTCACTTCGTAAATCAATTAAACTGACGATTTCCCTTCTGATTGTAACGATTTCAACTCTTCAAGCTGTGATGCTTCTTCGATACAACTGAACATCCTGTCCAGTCACATACATGTTCTGGTCAGCTCTGATTTACTGTTGCTAAGTAAATTATAATTTTAATTTTAATTATATTTTTTAGAAATTTACTAATACAAGTAAATTATTTGGTAAGTAAATTATAATTAAATTAAATTTCTACGAAAATAGGGAAAGTTAATTATAATTATAATTTGTAAATTATACTTACCAAAAATAATTTACTTAATTTACTTAAAATATACTTAATTTACTTACACACGCCTAGCTATTGCTGAAGCTTTTGGCAGCATGCAATGCAAGTGCTGCGTGAGTGTCTGCTTTCGGTATCTACAGTTGTATGCCTTTCAATGGCAAGCCATACTTACTGTACAGTACAATTTTCCGCCCGCCCACCGCCTTTCGTCTTTGCGCTTGTTTCTCTTAATCTCCCACAAAACAAACTACTCCAATTTATCCGCCAAGCTAAGAGTGGATATTAGGTACTACTTTTCAGCCAGTTTTGCTGTGCGATAGCATATGTTCAGTTTCACAAGGCATTGTCTGTTGTGGCTGGAAGCAGAAACTGGCTGGAAAGCCACTTGAGATTGAGGCTCTAATTCTGACGAACTGTCATTATTACTGTTGACAGACATAGGCTATCATTTCGGCTGAGGGGTGATAAATTCTGAGGTGGCTGGCTGGAGGGTTTAGCGGCGGCTGATGGCGGTTGAGAGGAAGATAAGCCAAAAAGTCCGATTTTCGTTAGAATTGAGGTTTTTTGGGTTATTTTTCGTTTAGATAGGTTGAAATAAGCTAGTCTGAGCTCATTCACACCTAACCTAGGCATACTTTTATCATAATATTCTTCGAAAATATCCTGAAGGGGTAGCGGTAGCCCGAGGGGCGGTACGTCAGACCCTGAGGCGAGTAAACCCCCTCGCCCTTAGTTCCCTTTGTCCATGTCTGTTGTTGACTATTGCATCCTTGCTTAGTTGGAAGTAAAGCTGAAGGTGTTAGCCGCCAAAATCAGGCCTATTTTAAATATACTTAATGTACTTAATTTAATTAAATGTGGTAAGTAAATTATAATTAAATTAAATTTCTCTCAGATATCGTAAGTAAATTTTAATTTAATTATATTTCTCTGGGCAGGTGGTAAGTAAATTATAATTTGATTAAATTTCAAATAAATTTACTTAGCAACAGTACTCTGATTCGCTAAACCGGGCACCATCTTGGAGAGAATCGGCCGATTCGGCTTTGCTTGTTTCGTTTTGGTTTTTAGTTCCACTGTCCTTTCGAACACCTCAAGACAGCCGCGCTCTTTTCAGAGCCTTTCAATTGGGCAACCCTACCTACAAACAACCCTGCCCCTTGCTGCTATTCGGTGCAGCGCCGGTTCGGTTTCTATTTACCTACTAGCCGTCACTGGCTTTCAGCGGCCTGGGTTGGGCTTTGCGTCGGCTACTTCCTTCTTTCCTTCTGTTTCGACCGGTTTGGAACCCACAAACAACCGCTCTCACAGATGCCGGAGCCGCCGTGACACACGGGATAGCGTAAACTACCCATGACCAAGACGTGACTCGGTTGTGGAAATCGCCGAAACTTTTTTAAAGGTTTATTACAACGCACATGAACACCGGACAGACCAGTAAAGAACCCATAAAGGGCCACATGCGAGGCAATCACCGGGGTCGAACCCCTACTATGTGTCTAACGCTGGGTGCAATGCAGGCAAAGTTGCTACCACTACACCACAGACGCAGACCTTCGCTTCAATACTTCCGCCCTGTATTTTTCAGGATTCCTTTTGCACTCTGTATTCTTCCGAGTGCTTTCTTTGCCGACAAAATGTATCCCTTTAAAATTTGTACCCCAAAAAATTCTTAACCCCATATTTTTGGTCCGAAATTTTTTGCGCCTTGTGTTTTTTCAGTGTGCTTATTTGCCTCCATAAAATGTCATCTCCCCTAGAATTCTTGAATAGGCGCAGATCGCCAAGCCCCTCCCCATTCAGCGGATGACCTTTTACATGTATCGTCTGGACTAAGTCGGGTGGTGGCACACCCCGGACCCCCTGTTACATGTATGAAAAATACAGAGAGCAAAACATTTCGGACTAAAAAATGGGGGGAGGGAGAAATTTAGGGGGGGCAAATTTGGGTGGGGGCAAATAAAGCATCCTGAATACAATACAGGGCGCAAAAAATTCAGGGACAGAAACCATTTTTAGGGTACAAATTTTGGGGGTACAGATTTAGAGGTACAGATTTTAAGGGTTACGTATTTAGAGGGTAAAGTAAGCACCCTGAAAAATACAAAGAGAGAGTGTATTGAGGAAATGTGGGCAATCCGAAGGAAAATCGTCAGTTTTAAATTTCCACAACCGAATCGGCCGATTCTCGGATAATACTTCGGCTTAGCGAATCGGAGTTGGCCAGAACATATATGACTGGCTGCTCAGGGCGTATCGAAGAAGTATGCAGCTACAAGAGCTGAAATCGTTACAATCAGAAGGGAAATCGTCAGTTTAATTGATTTCCAAAGTGAATTGGCCGATTTTCAGGATAGTATTTCGGCACGGCGATTCGGAGTTGACCAAGAGAGATGTGAGTAAAAGCACAAAGCACATTGAAAAAAGTATTACAGGTTGAAGAGCTGAAATCGTTACAATCAGAAGGGAAATCGTCAGTTTAATTGATTTACGAGTGAATTGGCCGATTCTCTGGATAGTATTTAGGGAAGGCGATTCGGAGTTGGCCAAGAGAGACGTGAGTGAAGCACAAAGCATATTGAAAAAGTAGCACAGCTTGAAGAGCTGAAATCGTGGCAATCAGAAGGGAAAATCGTCAGTTTAATTGATTTCCACAACTGAATCGGCCGATTCTTGGGATAGTATTTCGACATGGCGATTCCGAGTTGGCTAGAAGAAATGTAAGTGAAAGCCCAAAGCACATTGAAGAAGCATCACAGCTTGAAGAGTTGAAATCGTTACAATCAGAAGGGAAATCGTCAGTTGCATTGATTTCCACAACTGAATCGGCCGATTCTCGGGATAGTATTTCGGCATGGCGATTCGGAGTTGGCCAAGAGAGACGTGAGTGAAGCACAAAGCATATTGAAGAAGTAGCTTGCAAGATCACAGCCTGAAAACGTTCTGTCAATTGGACAAAATTCAGCGCCCACAGCGTTACCTGCCGGTGCGAACGGCTAGAACGGTTAGAACGGTTAGACGGCTAGAAGAAACCGAATTGCCAAAAATTTCGGAACGAAAAAGATTTGGGGTTTAAGAATTCGAAGTCGAAGTCGTGCATAATCTGGACAAAGTGAATGGTAGGCTTGGAGACTTGAAGCGGTGTGCCAGCCAGCACTGGAGCGGTTTGAATTTGGCACAAGTTCGAAGCGTTGCGGCGCTGCTACGGTTACGGTACGGTGCGGCTCGCACGCTCGCACCACTGCTCGTGCAGATTAGTTAGGGTCTGTCATAATGGGAGGAGGCCCATTCCCCCCCCCACTAGGCGCCGCCGCAGCCGGATTACGGTATGCGCTATCTGCTCTATGTTTGGTGTGAAAATATATTTTTCTTCCCCTCCGCTGAGGTTTTTGAGAGGTCAGAAATGATTTTATATTTGGAAAATGCGTCTCTAAGAGTTCTTTTATGTTTTTAAAACAGGCCCTCCGGAGCGTTCCTATGCCGATGCGTCCCCGCTAGGGGTATTTTTATGTTTTTAAAACAGGCCCTCCAAAGCGTTCCTATACCGATGCGTCCACTAGGGGTACTTTTATGTTTTTAAAACAGGCCCTCCAAAGCGTTTCTATACCGATGCGTCCACTAGGGGTATTTTTATGTTTTTAAAACAGGCCCTCCGGAGATTTCCTACACCGATGCGTCCCCTAGGGGTATTTTTATGTTCTTAAAACAGGCCCTCCGGAGATTTCCTACACCGATGCGTCCCCTAGGGGTATTTTTATGTTCTTAAAACAGGCCCTCCGGAGATTTCCTACACCGATGCGTCCCCTAGGAGTATTTTTATGCTTTTAAAACAGGGCCTCTGGAGCGTTCCTACACCGATGCGTCCCCTAGGGGTATTTTTATGTTTTTAAAACAGGGCCTCTGGAGTGTTCCTATACCGATGCGTCCCCTAGGGGTACTTTTATGTTCTTAAAACAGGCCCTCCGGAGATTTCCTACACCGATGCGTCCCCTAGGGGTAATTTTATGTTTGGAAAACAGGCCCTCCAGAGCGTGCCTATACTGATGCGTCTCTAGGGGTACTTTTATATTGGAAAATTGTCAGGCCCAGACCCAACCCAGGCCTCCAAAAGTCGGTGACGGTAAATACGTAAATGGGAACCGAACTGGAGCTGCCGTTGCACCGCACCTGATGACAGCAAAGGGGAGGGATGTTTGCACTTGCAGGCAGGTATTCCGAAAATAATTGGCATACCAGGCATATCGGTATTTATAAAAATTGCAACTAGTTGGAGATTTAAGCTGTTCTGTATTAGTGCTTTTACTACCACTTCTCTGTCAAGTCGTTTAAACTTCGCGCGCTTTGTGTTGTTTCACATGCAGCAATATTACAGTAACCCGCCGCGGCAGCGCCGGGTGGGGGGGGAATGGGCCGGGAATCTGTCATAATAAAGTCTCATAAGAAAGATAATTAGTTAATTAATATGTGTGTAGTTCATTTCTGACCTTCTCTGATTCCCCCCAGCTACACCTAACCTCATTAGAAATCTGGGGGATGTTTCTTTTGGGGGTATTCTGAAAATTCTGGTGGTTTCTGGGGGAATTTTTTTTCTCTGATTTAGGGGTTTTTTTTGGTCTGCAGACCTGGCAACACTGCCGCACCCCTTGTGTAGGTGATTAATTAATGTCCGCCCTTTGTGCGTGCCGTGCGGCATTTTAGCGGGTCACTTAGCCCCGTAGGCAGCTTGCGGATTCGCGCTCTTCTTTCTCTTTCTCTTCGTCTTTCCAACCTATTATTCGCTATATTTTATCAAGTTAGACAATAAATCCGCCGCCAAGTAGAGCTAGAGGAGAAGGTATTATTGTGTTTATGTAAAGGGCCCAACGAATAATAAGGTTGTGAGTTAATTGGCTTTCCCCTAGGTCGGACGTTGCAGAGCCTGCCTCCATTGCTACTTACTTGCAGGCCTACTTCTGGTGGTTGTTGTAGTGAGAGAAAATGCAAGATCGATCAGTTGCTGGCAGTGACGAGGAGTCTCCGCCTCCCGATCCTGTGCACGCAACTACGACGTCTTTGTTGCAACAAGAGAACAGCTCCGCTGCAAGTTCGTCGGCTACTTCTCCGTCCCACAATCAATCACCTCCACCTCCGTCAGTTTCGATACCGCTACAGCACCAAAAAGTAGGTTCGCTGCAATAGAATAAGCGTTTTCATTAAATAGACTACGTAGGCTACGGAAGATTTCAAACAAAAAATTCATTGAATTCTGTGTTTTTTGCGAATAACTTCTTATCGTCGCATTATCGTACGTCTGGTCATGAGGACCTCCAAAGCGCGCCGATAAGAAGTTATTCGCAAGAAAACGCAGAATTTAAGAGGCGTTCTCTGGTCAGATTGCGTTTTGCCCCTTTGCCCTATTCAGACCCAAAATTGAAACTTTGAGTTAGAGAGCTGCGAGTTGGCACACTAATACATACTAATGAGTTATCTTTCAGCTGCAAAGGACTAGTGGATCTGACGCTCCTGTCCTGAGATATTGGCTTCCGAAAATCGGTCCCCTTAACTATGGGACCAAAATTTCAAAGTCTAATTTCTCGATTCATTCTCGGAATTCGGACCTAAAAATTGGGGGTTTTAGAGTACTTTTAGACTGCTTTAAGAAACCTTTGTCAAATTTTCATTTTCAGAAAATAAATTTTTTTCGCCCCCTTTGCGCTCCCCTAGCTCGTCTGGAACCCCCAAACCTAGTTTTTTTATTACAGAAAAATGTTGCGCTATTAGTTACCTACCGTTTAGTGTGAAGCATTGCATTACATTGCAAATATTTTTTGGGGGGTTGGGGGTTCCAGACGAGCTGAGGGGCGCAAAGGGGCGACAAAAAATTTTTTTCTGAAAACGTAAATTTGACAAAAGTTTCTTACAGCAGTCTAAAAGTTAGAGTTGTAAAAAAATTTTTTTTTGAAAGCCAAAAAAAAACTTTTTTTATGAAAATTTTTCATTTCGAAATTTTTTTTTTCAAAATTTTTTCCTAGCGTGAAATATAGCTTGTAGGAGATGCAAGGATGCATCAGAAGCAACTTTAAATGCAAAAGCTGATACTTTGGTTCAAACATAGTGTTACAGCCTGAGAGTCGATATTCTACCTGCAGCATTGCTCACAGAGTGGCTGCTGCCCTTTAAAACCTATTTTTAGGCTTAGAATAGGCAAGAAATTGATAGAACTGCACTTCTAATGTACAGGGTGTGCCAAAAAAAAACAACCCAGCAGATTTTTCGCTGTAGCAACCGCAAATATCAACCGATTTGAATGAATCCTTTTTTAAATGAAAGATAAATAAATTCTTGAAAGATTGATGTAACGTTTATTAATGTACGCTGCTTAGTTCCTGAGATATTCACTCTCAAAATCAAAACAGTGATTTTGGCAGTGAACAAGAGGGATTTTTTATTATTCCACTGCACTTCGTAATAAAACGGACTCCTGCTACTGCTGAGGGCTATTGGAGGCTTTACTAGTGACACATAAACTCGATTCACTTCAACAGTAAAGTGTCATTAGCCCCCAGCAGTAGGAATCTGCTTTATTATGAAGTGCAACGGAATCGCTCTTGTACTTTGCCAAAATCTGTTTCGACTTTGAGGGTAAATATCTCAAGAACTAAGCAGTGAATCTGAATAAAAATTGCACCAATCTTTGAAGAATTTATCAATCTTTCATTCAAAAAAGGAGTCATTCAAATCGGTTAAGATTCATGGTTGGAAAAGTAAAAAATCTGCTGGGTTGTGTTTATCATTCTTGTTCACTGCCAAAATCTCTGTTTTGACTTTGAGGGCAAATATCTCAGGACCTAAGCAGGCTATCTTAATAAGCGATTCATCAGTCTTTCAAGAATTTATTTATCTTTTATTTAAAAAAAGATTCATTCAAATCGGTTGCGATTTGCGGTTGCTACAGCAAAAAATCTGCTGGGTTGTTTTTTTTTGGCACACCCTTTATATCTGAGGCTAAATTCAGCGATTTTCCCCCAAAATTTCCATACTGTAAATAAAATAAAAAAAATTCGAAATGGGCCTTCAAAAAAAAAGCTTTTTTTTAAAAAAAAGCCTTTTTTTTTAAAAAAAAGAGCCTAACAACACTACTAAAAGTACTCTAAAACCCCCAATTTTTAGGTCCGAATTCGTAATAGTAGGTGGAAAACCGGAATTGGAAATATTCGACCAGAGAAAAGTGCGAAGATTTTGCGACCGGGACATGTTTGACCTCAATTTTCTCATGTTCCACGGGTCTGAGCAAACAATGCTTCACACCAAACGGTAGGTAATCGATAGCGCAACATTTTTCTGAAATAAAAAAAAACTGGGTTGGGGGTTCCAGACCAGCTAGGGGAGCGCAAACGTGGCGAAAAAAAATTTTTTTTCTAAAACGAAAATTAGACAAATGTTTCTTAAAGCAGTCTAAAAGTACTCTAACCCCCCAATTTTTAAGTCCGAATTCGTACTATATAGTATAGGTTTTAAACCGGACTTGGAAATATTTGACCTGAGAAAAGTGCGAAAATTTTGCGACCGGGACATGTTTGACCTCAGTTTTCTCACGCTCCACGGGTCTGGGCAAACAATGCTTCACACCAAACGGTAGGTAATCGATAGCGCAACATTTTTCTGAAATAAAAAAAACTGGGTTGGGGGTTACAGACGAGCTAGGGGGGCGCAAAAGGGGCGAAAAAAATTTTTTCTGAAAACGAAAATTTGACAAAACTTTCTTAAAGCAGTCTAAAAGTACTCTAAAACCCCCAATTTTTAGGTCCGAATTCCGAGTATGAAGCGAGAAATTCGAGTTTGAAATTTTAGTCCCATAGTTAAGCGGACCGATTTTCGGAAGGCTATATCTCAGGACAGGAGCGTCAGATCCACTAATCCTTTGCAGCTGAAAGATAACTCATAAGTATGTATTAGTGTAGTGTGCCAACTTACAACTCTCTAGCTCAAGGTTTCAATTTTGGGTCTGAATACTGAAACTCGATGCGACCAGAGAACGACTCTTAATCAATTTATTCCTGGAAGCTAAAAATAGAGCTCCCATAAAAACTTGCTGTGATTTAGTGGTTCGTTTTCTAATACTGGAATGTTGTCTTCTAGTTCCTCTTCCATGCGTGCAACGTTCGTATGGGAACGTACATAGCCAGTGTTCGGAGTCCTGTCACCTTTGACGCACTGAAGGTTAGACTGGATGTGCACGATCAGAGATTGGTGGCTCATGGCCGGCCCACATCAGCTGTTTTGTCGTTTGTGATTGCCTTCAAGCACGTTCTGCATATCAAGGTACATACAGTGTTGGTGGCCATAGAAAAGGTCGCCTTGCCTTTTTTCGAGTTTTTCGAATGATTTCAAATGGTCGCCATTCCATCAATTTTCAACCGAATCAAAAGATTTTTGAAATTATCAATGTCAAAAGGTTGTTTTGGCCCAGTCTTAGCCTGCTAGCCTTCTATAGCCGTGAGTTATGCCCTTCTGAAATGAACTGAAGCAAAATTGGGCATAACTCATACATACAGAAGGCTAGCAGACTAGCACTTGGCCAAAACAAACTCTTGACAAATAATAATAATCGTGCCAAAAATCTATTTTCGGTTGAATGGCGGCCATTTCAAATTATTCGAAAAACTCGAAATTGCTAGGCGGTCTTTTCTTGGCCAACACTGTATAATGGTTTCTTTTCTGGTAAAAAGTGTCTTCCTTACGCTAACTTTTCAGTATCACTTTTCTGCTACGGTCGGCATAGTTATTTTGTTGGTGACTGACTTTTGCGCGGCTAAAATACGACAGGCGCTTAAAATAGAGACAACTTTGACTCAAGCGCTGATGGATGAAGAATTACCGTACTTGGACCCTAAAAGCGATCGTTATCATCATAAGTACGTATGGTTGTTTTCTACATTCTCCTCTTCCAGCAAAGTATCATGTGCCCGTGGCCCGTGTATTCTACTCTAGTTATTCAGATTTATAACACTTGTCTCAACCGATCCGACTACTCTGCAACAAGGAAGTGATGTTTTCGCAGAGTTCATAAGTCACGTAGTGGAGCCGGCGCAGAAGCAGTTGCGAACCGAAAAAGAAAACCACGGACGGTGCAACACTCCGCCTGAACAGAGACCTCCTTCGGAAAATCTCGCTTGTAAGTTATTATAAGTGGAGTGGGCAAATTTTGAGCAGTGCAAATTGGTTTATATTAGACGATTTGACATTCAGACCCGCTTATACTCAGAAATCACTGATTTTTAGTTAAAAACCGCTTAATTGTGTAAGCCGAATGTGGCTTTTCCACTGCCGATATTTAGAAGAATTCGGTGTTTTTAGACCCCTTTTTGTCTTTTTTTGCTTGTTTTTAGCCCTAAAACGCTATTTGGCAGCTTAAAAAGGCTTTTAACCTCCTTCTTTACTGAAAGTGTTCTAAAAAGCCAACACAGTTGATGTAGTGGTTTGGCTGCAAAGCCACTGTGCGCGACGTCGTGCGCTCATCCTCTCGGCGCTGCAAGTTTCTTGCCGCAAAGAGTTGGTCGTCGGCACAAAACTCCACTCGGGCCACCGAAAGCTGGTGACAGCGAGTAGGTAAAATGGGAACCGACTGGATCTGCCGTTGCACCGAAGCCGCTCCAAAGCATGCCACGTTGGAGGAGAAGATTAATGACGTCAGGAGTTGTCCATGGAAACCGTCTCAGCCTGGGGGCCTCTCTTACACCAGGGGCGCACCAAGCGACGTTGGGAGCCGACATCACCATGACGCCAACGCGCCAGGCACTCTCTTAGTACCTGGCGCCCAACAGCATGGCTAGAGTGGCTGGCAGTGATAGAAGGGTAACGTCCGAGATGACGAACCACGGGGCTCGCGAATTGGACCACATGGATCGTAGGGCAGTAAGCCCCCGCGCATCGGATCCGATGTTCTAAAAACTTACTTCGTTACATGTATGCTCGCTTCGCTTAACTGGTATATTACGTACTTGCTGCTCTGACTAACTGAAACACGTATTTCAGGCAACATGCGGTACACTGCAGCCAATGCGTTTTTGATTGAAACCATTCCACCTTTCGCACAGCGACAGTACATGGCTCGCGGGAATCGGTTCTCCACCCACTCGCACGAGTTCTTGTCGACCGAGACGGACAGAGACCAGCCGCTTATTCCTGTCACATCTATTTCCGCCGCCGCTAAGCAGGTTCGTCTAATTTTTCTGATTCTGTGTTAACTGCAGCGCCTACGTACCATGTTGAGCGTGGAGGTCTGATCTGATTCATGGGAGACGACGGTCATTTCAGAGCTAGGACTCTGGATTTTTTTGGAAAAATGTTGTGTACAAGATTGTGATAAAAGTAACCTTAAATTCCGTGTAAATAAGCTCTGAATAGCTATTGTTATTTTATCTTTATTTTATTTTATTGCGAAAAAACTTGATTGTTACCAAGAATCATACTGTTTGATGATCAGTGCCCTCTACCCTCCCTCAGTTGCCGGTACGCTACTATTAGGCGATGCCGATTAGGCGATGCCGATTAGGCGACGCCGATTAGGCGATGGTACTATTAGGCGACAAAAAACATTAATATATTATAATGGTACCAGTTAGGCGGGCCTTCCGAATCAGTCAAGGGTCAAGGGGCCATGTTCAGCTGTAAGGCTAAATGCGCTGTTTTAACTATGCATGGCTAAATGGCACTAAAATCATGTCTCGTTAATCTTATAACTCGTTAACTTATAGCTAAACAAGCCACCTGCCCTGACTGTTTCTAACTGAGATCCTGGCATTTGCCCCTATTCCCCAGCTTGCGTCGAGCACGCGAGCGGCCGTCGGGTCGGCCACATATTTTTGGGTTGCTCTGTTCATTAACGCGCTGGATGCAGACGATGCACGACGCACCAATAACTTTGCGGAAGCAGCTCACAGAGTTTCGCAGCGAGAATTTGATGCGGCGCGTCCATCCATCTAGCGCTTTATAAATGTTCTGTGACATGCATACATGGGCCGGAAAAATGGGTTTAGGTTGGGGGTAGTCAAAATCCGAAAATTTGAGCGGTGTGGGCAACCCCCAGCCCATGTATGGCGACATGTGCAGAAATGTTTTCTTCTCTACTAATGAGCGCTCAGTGAGATGGAATTTATCCATCCTTGGTATTGCACTTATTTTTTAAATGAGTCCTTGAAATTGCTTTGCTATTTTGTTATACTTTGTTTTAATTGCTGTTGTGCTGTTTGCATTGTTGTGCTATGTTTTAGTGGTAACCTATGTTGCCGTACGGATTTATAGAAAAAAATTATTTCTGTCGCCTAATAGTACCGTCGCCTAATAGTACCGCTAAATCGCCTAATCGGCGTCGCCTAATCGGCATCGCCTAATCGGCATCGCCTAATAGTCCTGCTTCGCTCAGTTGCTGCTGCCGCCCCCTCAGAATTTTATAGTTACCCCGCTCACCCGAAATTCTGGCCCCTGTGTAATACTCTCAAAATGCCAGTTTCAATTTCAGGGTCCCACTCCACTGGTGACGCGTTCAGGTGGGCTGCTGACACGAGCCCCGTTGCACCCCAGCCCTCCACCTCCTCCTCAGCTAGAGCCTCAAGTAATGCCGATTGCGTCTCCGAAGATGGCTAAGAGGAGCCCGGCTGGTCGTAACACTACCAAGCAGTACTTTCTCATCACCAACAACATAAACGTCAACACCGGCGCGCCATCTACCAGACGAACGCCTAGCGTGGTGCGCACGATAAGCAGTCCGAGCGGCAGATCGACCAAAGTTGTTGTCTACCCTGGCCACCCGCACCCGGTCACTCGGGTGGCTCTTCCGCCTGCGCTGCCCCGACCGAGGGCAGCCAAGCGACCTTCGCACCAGTCGCCCACAACCATCCATTTGACGGAGGACGAGTCGCCCGAACCGGTCTGTTTCACTTGACTGTCAGAACTGGTGCCGGCACCGTACATGTACATTGTAACAGGGGATCCTGGGGTCTGCCTCCACCCGACTTAAGCCAGACCCCAGAGACTATTTTTCCAGCCCCTCTGATTTTTCTGGAAAGTAATTTTTTGACAATTTTTTACCTTTTTTAGATTTACTAAAATTAGACACTAAAATTGCTAAAATCGGCAGTAAAACAGCATTTTTAGCTGTATTCAATTTGAGCCCAATTCATCGTTTTTTTACTATTGTTAGCCCAAAATTGCGATAGGTTGCGATTTTTGAGCGTGTTTTACAGTAGTACTCAGCCCCCTCTCTCCTAAAATTTGGGCTTAGATTCCCGGCCGACGCCAGTCCCCACACCACAACCCCCTCCCCATCGGCGGATGACCTGTTACATGTATGACTAGCGATCGACCGGAACCGACCGGAGTTACCCCAGTTCCGCCCGGAACCTGAACTTTTCGGCTGAGGCTAAAAATTCGAATTGTTCCCAGAACCAAAAGTTCTACCTGAAAACTGCAGGAGACAGTTACAGGGTGCTTTGCTAAAGTTAGAACTGGTGCAACTGCCAAGAAACATTACTGTTTTACATGTCCAATGAGTGTTTACGTGCTGTCTATGCACCAAAAACATTGACTTAGTTTTGGTTAAGCGATTTCTCACAAAATCTTACATTCCCCTACAGGATACACCCTTGATGAATGCACCCTTGATGATTTTGTGTTTTTTAGGTTTGACTCCTATCTCTTTAAGACCTCTGTTTTTTTTTAATTTCGGCCTTAGAATATCAAAACAACTGAAATTTTCCATCTGAAACTACTGTAAATGTTAAGCACTATTTGGGCTGTAGTAAATTGCTGACACTTTTGTGTGCACTTCTGAGAAAAAGGTAGTGGATATCAATAAAAGCTTTGTTGCCTAAAACAAAGACTTTGTGATTTAACTAATAATATTTAGCGTTACTACATGGAATTTAGCAGGTTGCTTTCAAAAAGACTAGAAATCAGAAAGTTCCGTTCCGGCACCCTTCAGCACCGGAACCGGAATTCCGGTCGATCGCTATGTATGACCGGTACCTATTACCCGAGTTCTCGATCTAGAGGCGATGATAATAGTACTCATACATGGGCCGTGGGTGAGGGGGTTTTGCCTCCCCTGGCCGGTAGACGCTCGCTACCCTCCCCCGGCCGGCCCGACCCCCTCTGAAAATTTTGGCGACCAAACAGAAATTTTGGGCCAAACCAAAACCTCCTCGACGGTCCATACCCCGCTCGCCGGCCTGTACCCCCTCGGTCGGCCGGCCATACTTTTTGGCGACGTTTTTTGGGAAAGCAATTTTGTACTCTCCGTCTCCAGATCCCCCACCTGCCGAACAACCACGTACCCCCTCCGGATTTTTCCGGCCCATGTATAAGAGTTCTATGTATGTGGAGACGTCTCTGACTATAAGTGATGCAGGTTTGCAAAAGCAAATTGCAGAAAGTGGCCCGTCAGTGGTCGGACGCAGGCAGTAAGAACGATCAGGACCGAGTGTTGTTTTCCTACCCGTTGGACAAAAAAGGAGCTATTCCGTTCCACGTCAAGGACTTGGACTGTCTGGAGGAAGGGGAATTTGTCAACGACACAGTGATTGATTTCTACCTCAGCTACATCGTGCAAGATAAAGTGTCGGAGGAGCGCAGGAACTCCATTCACGTGTTCAGTAGTTTCTTCTGGAACAGACTCACTGCAGCACCGGCAGGCGGCAGAAACGTCTCCAACGTGGCACCGGACGAGACCGTCGCTCAGCTCAGTGCCAAGGCTGTGCAGGTTCTGTTTTGTTCTTGCTGCATGGTTGGTTAGCCAGCCGCACATGTAACAGGGCCAGAGATAATCATATAGTCCACCAAACAGGTTTGTTTGTTTTAGCAGCTAGTCAAGTATCAGTACGTGAAGTCGTGGACGAAGAACGTGGACATATTCTCGAAGGAGTACGTCGTGGTGCCTATAAACGAAGACGCCCATTGGTATCTGGCCATCATTTGCCATCCTGGACGGGTGCCCGCACCTGCCACGGCGTTGACTGTAAAAGCCCCTCAACAGACCTATTCGTCTGCATCTACACAGACCAAAAAGAGCAACCAGTAAGCTCTGCCTACTCCACTGCACCGGTTTTCCTTTCTTATTGCATAAACCGTCTGATACAGTCATGGATTTCTGGAATGTGATGGTATCGGTTAAACTTGAACTACTACCGGAAGTCCCTGACGCAGCCCTATCCCACCCAGTAAGCCGTTTGTTGAGGATGCTTGTTTTGCAGGCGAAAGCGCGCCGCCAGACTTGCTCAGCCGAGCATAGTTGTCTTTGATTCGCTGTCTTTTCATGCCAATCGTGCGCGCACCTACAATGTGGTTTCTATTTTGCGCGAGTATCTGAACAATGAATGGAAAGCGAAGAAAGGAGTGTCGGGGGCCCGTTCGTTCGACCGGAACACTATAAAAGGAGTCTACCCGAAGGTACCGCAGCAACCAAACTGGTGGGACTGCGGCATCTATCTGCTGAAGTATGCCGAGAACTTCCTCTGCAATCCCCCCGAACACCCCGCCGACAAAACTGCCTTCTTCGATTGGTACAACGAAAAACAGTTCGCCGCCAACAAAAGATCTGATCTCAGAAGTCTGGTGGCTTCTCTTAGCGGCGCTGAGCTCACTGATTTCATCAAGACCAAAGGTGGGTGGGCGTTGCTTTGTTTGAGAAAATTAGAGAAACTCCAGTTTGCCTACAACCATGAAGTACCTCTTTATCCTTGGGTCAATGCCGACTTACTCTTTCACAGTCATTAAAAAGCATGTTTGGCTGGTCGTCCACGCAAAATTTTGAAGTTCTGAACACGTGATTGAAAATTTTCTGGAACCTTACATCGTTAATCATTTCATTTCATAAATGACATTTTAGCTGTGACAAGCGGAGTCACGGCAGACGGACGCCGAGAAAGATGCAGCTCTGCTCCACCGGCGCTGTGTCTGGATGAAGACGACCTTCTACAAGAAGAACCTGTGCTCAGGCGTGCCAACAGCGCAGATGGTTTAATCAACTACTAATAACTCCTTGGATTACGTGTTTTTAAGTGCGTTGATGTTGCTGTCTCTCTGTAATGGTAAGATTGAATTTTATGAATCGAATAAAAAACAGCTGTCAATTATGTCCTCTAGTTCTGCTATGCTACTCGAAGCTTCTTCTTTTGGTTTCTTAGTGGTCGGAGCTGTTCTTGCCGACCAGGGAGGTGTTTCCACTACTTCCTTTTCTAACTGGTCATTCTTTTTTAATTGGCATGCTGTCTTGTAGGCGGGGCTAATCGGACTTTGTGTGGGTGGGCGGTACTCGTATTTCTCTCCGAGTTCCGGCAGCTAAAAGCAAACGACAGATTATCGAACGAATTGGTGGCCAACACCTCTAAGCCGTAAGTTTGGTCGGAATCCCAGCCAGACATGTCTCCGCAGGTAATGAAAGGAACTATAATGCGATTCGGTCCTGTCATCTGATTTATCTCCTTGTCTGAAAATGATTTGTTCGTTTATAGTCGGAAGCGTCGAAAAGATAATACCGTAGTCAGGCGCAAACATAGGATTGATCATGGTCGGTTGGTAGCCTTCAGGTTTATGGTACTCCTGGCACACAACGAACGCTTCTAAACTGCCATTTGTGGTCAAATCTCGGCATGAGTACAGTAAACGAGCTAGAGACACAACAAAAACTAAAACCTTTAGACAGTCTGTAGGCTTTTAGTTTCTACCTACGGTCTCAGTTCGGTTCCCAGATTAACTTACCACAACTCGACTGTCGACTGCTGCGAGGTTTAGCGCAAGTAACTTGTTTAAAAAACAGCCTCAGCTGCGCATACAGCAACGTGATATTCTTGGCTCGAAAGACCTGTAATTCGAAAATTTACTCTCTGACCGTGCTCATATAAATTATGGTAGTAAGTTAGTATAAGAACTGAACACTTACTTTAGCAACAAAGATGCCTCCTTCTTTCAGAACAAAGGTGGTTATATTCAGTGCCTAAAAGTACAGCCTAGCAAGAAACCTAAGCTCTGTTTTTACTCACAGATAGTAACAGTTGACTTTGAACGTATTCGTCCAGCGCGTGCAATCCAGTGACTGAAACCTACGTAGTTGTCCGAAAATCGTTAAACGAGGAAGCAACAGCATACCATCCGGTGCACCATCGCAGACCACTAAGTCGGCCTTTTCGCCTTCAAAATGACCGATGATTTTTTCAGCGGTTGAAATCTTAAAAAGCCATAGCGATGAATGAATAAGCTCGGTTGAAAAATAAGGGTGCACACCTCGGTAATGTCTCCCTGTAGCTGAATAACGCCGGGAAGAGGAGCCATAGCTTGCAAATCTACAGCCACAATTTTGGTTTTTTCTAACTCCTCTTCTGAACGGCCTTCTCGCAATTTTCTTGAAAGCACCTGACTCCAACTACCCGGTGCTGCGCATAGGTCCACTGCTTTCGTAACACCCAAACCGAAAGCTAAGTAAAGAACGAAGCAGAACATTTGTTCGGCTAACCTTTGAATATCGCAAATTCTTCATCTATCTGCATCAACTTGAAGGCACTTCGAGCGCGCCAACCTTCTTGCTTTGCCAAGCGATAGTAAACGTCGCGTTTGTCCTTCGATGTCTTGCCCATACTTCAAGGTAGAATTGAAAATTTATGTAAACCACTAAATCAATCGATTATCTCGAGTTGGTTTCTTGCCAGTTACAGTACAAACAAAAAAGCCTCAGACATTGATAGCAGCTCAGTTCTGGCTATTTCATGCCTATTTACAGCTACACATTGCTTTTGAAGAGCAGCAGCTGCGGTGCAAGCTACAGGTAGGGTAATTACTAGAGTGCGAACAATACCTAAAAAACCCAATACCCCAATACCCATACCTGAGACCCCAATACCCAATACCCAATACTTGCGTAGCTGGGCCAAAAATTTCATTTCAGTGGACAGGTACACTCTAGTTGTGTACACAAAATTTTTGGCACTGCAATTAAAATTTTTAAGAGGCTAGTTGGGCCGCTGCCCAAGCAGGGCGAGAAAATTTTGAAAAATTTGCCTTTCAGAAAGCATTTAGAAGCCGTTTTAGGCGTAAAATTAGCGGAAATTAACAGTTTTGGTACTTAATATTTCGTAATTCAGTCATGTTTCGTACTTCCGGCGATTTTTTTCCTAACTCGGCAGGAAATTGTGCACCACCGCAATAGCCATGGGTACGTACGGTGCTAGTACATTACGGTACATTAGATTACATTACACTAGAAATGAGATAAACAGAAAACGACGTCGTCTTGGGGGAGGGGTCCCCTACAAACGACGCAAGGCGATTTTGGGGGAGGGGGCTCCGAAAAATCGAGATTTTCGAACGACGTCGTTTATGGACGCTCCTTAAACGCGAAAACAGCTTGTTAAACCGAATCATCGATCAAGTTTTTCGATTTTTTCAGATCACTTTTTCAGATCAACATCGATTTTTCTCTAGTTTTAATTGTCCAATTTAGTATTGGGTATTGGGGGGTAAGAACCCCAATACCCAATACCTGGAAAACACCCCAATACCCAATACCAGTTCGCACTCTAGTAATTACTGTAAAGATTTGTAACACTGTTTGAACCAAAGTTTCAAGTTTAAAGCTGATTCTGTTGCATCCTAATCCTAGCAACAAAAAACAAAAAATACTAACCGCTGAAAGCGATACGAATCGAGGAAATACCTTTTAGAATCAAACCACGAGTAGCAGAAGCAGAGCAGTTGTTTATTTTTGAACAGAGCACGTACGTACGTACAGAACAAAACGCACCCTAAGCACAGAGTCACAAGGTTTACGTTCCGAAAGGCTTCACGGTTCCGACGTTAGTAGCAGTTCCACCAAACAGCGTACCAGAGGAACTGTTATTAAAGGGAGTGCTAAACCGAGACGGTCCTATAGTGCTGGTCGTTGCCGTAGAACCTACAACCAAACATGCAAACTGACTCCATCAATCTATGTTAGCCCCGGCATCCGTGAGAGCGGTTGATTTTAGGTTCGAAACCGGTCAAAACGACTAGAAGTAGTCGACGCAAAGCCCAACCAAGGCCTCCGAAAGCCGGTAATGGCTAGTAGATAAATGGAACCGAATCGGCGCTGCCGTTGAAAATACTGGCAGCAAGGAGGAGGGTTGTTTGTAGGCAGGGCTACCCGATTGAAGGGCTCTGAAAAGAGCGAGGGGTGTCCTGAGCTGTCCGATAGGACAGTGGAACTCAAAAACAAAAAACAAACAAACCGAAAGACGGAGCGGCAGTAGTAGTTGAGCCGAACGGCCTGAACAGATTGGTAGTGGTGGTGGTGGTAGCGGTTGGACCGAATAAACCCGTCTGACCCACCATCGAGCCGCCACCGAACAAACCTTGCGTCGGAGCTCCGAAAGTTCCTGGGACAAGAGCCGCTGGAGAAATAGCATTTATTAAAAGACTTCATTCGGCCAGCAAACCGAACTCACCAGCAGGCTGAGGAGCAGGCAGAGAAGCAGTTATACCGAGTAAGGCTGACTGTGAAGGAATAGCAAACGGATCGGGACCCTCTATTTTGTGAGGTACCGAGGGAGAGAATTTGGGCTTTTGACGATCGGGGAACGGATTTCGAGCTAATTCACCGTACAAAGTCCTCAAATACCGAACGTACTGGTCCTTGACATCCTAGAACGAGAAAACCGGGTAGAGCATTTAGGTTGGTCCGATCTGTACTTTCACTTCTTCATGGACACGGTAGACTTGAGCTGCAATGTACTTGAATGCATCGTCCATTCGCTTTAGATGATTTACAATGTCTATAATGATACCAGAGGCAAATAAAACCTAAACAACAAGGTTCGACAGACCAGTGCAAGTGACCTGACCGTAAACCATTTCCGACTGGTTTGCTCTGGCCGCAATCAATTCTTCCAGCGTGGCCAAATGTTCTCTATAGATTTTCAGCTTTTCTTCATAACTCACTGCCAGCTCATGCAGATAGCTGAACCCAAATTGTAGACAGATTCCAGCAGCACAAACAGAGCAAAGGTGTAACCTGATCGGCTGGCTCTGGTCGTCGGCGCCGTAGAGGTGCACGGGAATGGTTTCCTGTCTGCGCTGGACCATTTCCACCTGTCGTAGGTCCTGTCTGCTTTCCTCCTTCAGAGCGGCCGCTCGTTTGGCCAGGCGCTGGAGATCGCAGTTAACACGCGACAGCGCCTGCGAGTTCAGTCGTAGCTGGTCGTCCACCTCACGCACGTGCTTCATGCTGCTCGTGGCCAACTGGTCGCTCAGATCCTTGTTCGTCTTGATCTGCTTCCTGAACAGTTGAGGCTTATGTGTCTACTGCACAACAGTACACTGTCACACAGTCAGACCTTTGTCTCTCGACGGATATGGTACCGGTGCCATAAATGGCAGCACCTGAGAAGGCCACGATCAAAGCGGAGCTATACACACTGGGTGTCCAAAAATATGATAACATTGAAACTCTTCGGAACTGTGGGCTACGTATTTTGTGTTAAAATTGCATGCATTGAGATTGACACAGCCTTGAGAGAGCGCCTGATGTGTTGACGTCATGGTGCTGTCAGCTCCCGATGGCCGCCGGTGCCCCGATGCGAGGAGGGCTCCCGGCATAGTTACCTGTCAGACCGCTCCTGAAGTCGACAGTCTTCTTTTCCTCCAACACAAGCATGCTTTGTGGAGCGGCTTCGGTGCAACGGTAAATTCAGTTGGTTCCCATTTTACCTGCTCGCTGTCACCAGCTTTCGGTGGCCTGGGTGGCGCTTTGTGCCGACCACCGACTCTGCGACAAAAAACTTGCCCCGCCTAGTCGATGAGCGCACGAGCAAGCAAGCAAGCGCACAGTGGCTTTTCGGCCTAAACCACTACACCAACTGTGCCAGCTTTCTCAAGACCATGTCATTCTGAATGCATAAAATTTTATCCGCACTATGGTACGACGGTCCACTGTCATGAAATCCCTGACTATGCACCTATTCAAATTTAAATGTATCTTTCAGCAACATAAACAGCAACTGATTGAATTACCGTAATCCTTCGTAGAGCATCATGAGTTCCTGGGGCACTTGGCTGTCCTTTGGCTTGGTAACCTGACTAAACCACAAACAATACGGTAGCGCATTGCAGAGTTCCTAAACATACGTCTGAGCTCCATTCTGTGTGATACCGGTCAAAGTGACCCCGGTCGATGATTGTGTACTGCCACCCAACCCGGTAGTCGACGGCGCACCCGCTGCGGTTGTTGTTGCAGCCAATATACTACTGGCAGTGGTAGTGGCTGCTGCTGTCGACGCATTTGGGGCTCCAAAACCGGCTAGTTGGAATCCAGACGCTGTGGATGCGGCAGGTCTAACTGTAGAAGCTGCTGTCCCTAAACATTCGTTTCCGCCTTGGATGGATTGTTCGGGCGGGGCCGTCGTACCCATGCGTTAGGCCACACTGCGGGCCCATCACGCACACCCATATCATCCTGCCCTTCCTTCGCTACTAGCCGGCACACGTGCGCGGTGTCAGTCTGGTCGGGAACTACCAACTTGCGCACAACCGATTTGCGCACATGGATCGCGGGCACACCAACTTGCGCACAACCGATTAGCGCACAACCGAATTGCGCACAACCGATTAGCGCACAACCGAATTGCGCACAACACAACCGATTTGCGCACAATTTTTTACTCAAACGCTTACTTTTTTCCAGCACAATATAGTCATAGACACCAACAGTAATTTTACATAACAGTTACATTTATAACAGATAGATTTATAATACATAAATTTTATAACTGATTGCGCTTTGGCTGTGTGAAGTAGTGCCCTAAATTCCTCTTAGAAACGCCATGCGCTCGATCAAACCCAATTGGTAACGCTCGGCCAGTCTGCGAATTTTGTCATCGATGCGTTCGTATTTTGGATTGCGCCAAACCAGCGCTGCACCCGCGGCCATCTGATCTAGTTGCGTGTTTACCTGAAATTGTTTGAAAAGTCATTTTGTTCTGAAAGGATGCGTTCCAGCAAAAAGTAAATGTCTGGATGCTTCCATTTGTTGAACAACCTGGCCGTCTTAGAGTTCCAGCTATTGACATCATTGTTTGGTGCGGCGGACCTCATTCACCACGACCCAAATGGTAGGCGGCACGGCATGCATCCACTGTCTCTCAAAGTACTCAAAGAATCCTGACTGCCGAAGAGCAAGTGGGGCCTCATCGATTATCTCATCCAAACCGTCACGTACCTCTAGGAGACAGATCAAAAACTGATCTTAATTGAGCTAAAATATTACTAACCTCCTAAAAACCCAATAAAACACTGCGCTGCAGTGGCTAGCAACGTATGTACACTACATTCAACACACAACAACACGACTATTACTTTGTGCGCAAATCGGTTGTGTTGTGCGCAATTCGGTTGTGCGCAATTCGGTTGTGCGCTAATCGGTTGTGCGCAAATCGGTTGTGCGCAAGATGGTTAGCCCGCGATCCCTGTGCTCAAATCGGTTGTGCACAAGTTGGATAGTCCCGTCTGGTCGGGTTTCAATGGTATCTGTCCCCATTCCATATATCCCAACACACGTGGTTGCTATTGTGCTTTAAGGTGCAACGGCAGCTCCAGTCGGTTCCCATTTTACCTACTCGCTGTCACCAGCTTTCTGTGGTCTGGGTTGGGCTTTGTGCCGACGACCAAGTCCATACATGTAACAGGTCATCCGCCGATGGGGGAGGGGGGTTGGGGGGTCTGGCGCCGGCCGGGGGGGGGGGTCTGAGCCAAAATTTTGGGGGAGGGGGGTGGGCACTAAAAAACGCTCAAAAATCGAAAAAAATCGCAATTTTTGACTAAAAATTGCCAAAAATCGCTAATTTGGGCTGAAATACAGCTAAAAAGTGCTGTTTTGCAGGCGATTTTGGCAATTTTTGTGTGTGAAATTGTAAAAAATTGCAAAAATTTGCTCGAAAATTTACTTGCCAGAAAAATCGGAGGGGGGGGGCGGTGAAATCGTCTCGGGGGGGGTAGGGCGGTCCCCATCCGGGGGGGTCTGGCCTAAGTCGGGTGGGGGGCAGACCCCCCCAGACCCCCCCTGTTACATGTATGACCAAGTCTTTGCGGCAACAAACTTGCCGCGCCGAGAGGATGAACGCACGACATCGCGCACAGTGGTTTGCGGCCGAAACCACCACACCAACTGTGCCGGCTAGATGATGACTTCTTCGGTGTTGATGTGTGTGACCCCCTCCCTAGAATTCGGCTCAGACCGCCCCGGCCGGTGACAGACCCCGAACCCCTCCTCGCCCTTCGCGGATGACCTGTTACATGCATGGTGCTGAAACACGGATTTTTCCCCATTCAAAGGGGCAAAAGTTCCCGCCCACATATCCTAACCCCTTGATACCTTTTATCATTCGAAAGAGAAAAAAAGTGGACATCTTTAGATGTATTTAATCGACGTATCCTATGACAAAAATTGAGACTGTCCAGTTTGAAAATTTTGACGGCCGAAAAAAATGCATTTTTCGACTCCTAAGGCAAAACTAATGGCACCACTAAATTCAGCGAGTATTTTTACGTATGTCAAACTGCTGAAAGTTTTGAAACAAAAGAGCAACAATTTTTCACAGTCCAGAAGGTAAAGAGCTCCGTATCGCAACTACCAAGCAAGATAAGCGAAAACGAACATCAAATTCGTACTTTTCACGCCAAAATACATCAAGAAAACTGAATCCGATGATTCACAACCAAATTTGAAAATTTTCATGACCCACAAAATGGCCTTCTTTCTCATGCAGAGACAAGATGCATTTTGCGAGAAAGTTAGCTTATAGTGGGCAAGTAGGGTCATCTCACAGATCTGGCAAATATGTTAAAATAACGCTCAATCGAAGACCAACGGTGCATGCCCGGCCACCAGCAACCCCCTACACCCCTTCAAAGTTGGGTCGGCCGGGATATTTGGTGTCATTTTCTGGTGTCTGACAACCTCCATTCAAACGATCACCCTTCATTCCTTTCTTAAAGTTAGAATTCCGACTCGCATATGGTTTTGTAGCTGTTCCAATGGCCTTTCATTTTCTGGTACTCCAGATTCGAGATTGCACCTGGTCACCAAGATATTCACCAAAACAACGAAATTGCCAAAAAAGCCGAATTGCCGAATCATTTTATTCGAAAATGTAGTTGTGGCCGGGTATGCCCCGTTGGTCTTCAATTTAGCTATACTTTAACGTACTTACTTTAATATCAGCCAGATCCGTGAGATGACCCTACTTGCCCACTGTCTTCGGCACCCAAGCTAACTTTCTCGCAAAAGCATTTTAAGACTTATGAAATAGATTGTGGATTAGAACCCAACCCTGGATTCCGACAAACTATTTATCTACTCGAAATAGAGGGTAGCGTCTGCATGGAACGGAAAAGCAAGTGGTGTTTTTCAAGGCAAAACTGACTTTTAGGGGTCCCTAACAAAAATTTCAATTTTATCTACCGTATTCAGTTGACTCCTAAGCCTAAGCCTGAGCCTGAGCCTAAGCCTAAGCCTAAGCAAGAAAGTGATTAATTAATTAATTAATATATAGTGGAGGGACGCAGACATGGGCAAAGGGGGGGGGGGGCTGAAGCTGAGGGGGTTGGCCCCCCCTCAGGCTCTGACCTACCCCCCCTCAGCCGGCCGCTACCCCCCCTCAGGAATTTTTTGGAAGAATTTTGTATAGAAAATTATGATAAAAATATGCCTGGATTAGGTGTAAATGAGCTCAGAATAGCTTATTTTAATGAAAAATAAGCAACAAAACCTTGATTTTAGTCAAAAATCGGACTTTTTGGCTTACCACCCCCTCAGCCCCCCCTCAGGCGCTCCTACCCCCCCCTCAGGAATTGAAAATTCTACCCCCCCTCAGCCGAAATGCTAGCCCATGTCTGGAGGGACGCCTAAAAGTCAGTTAAGCCGTTTTGAATGACAATTCCATACTTTATAAAAAAGTAAATTTTTACCGAATGAGAATCCACCACTTGGCTGAGTTGTTGTTGTGGCTGCTCCACCAGCACCGAATAAACTCATCTTCAACTAACTAGGCTAGGCGTATATGCATGAATGAATCAAGAAATCCCGACACAAATCAACTACTATAGGTAATATGGATTCGGACCCCCGGACCCCCGGACCCCCACCGAATTCGGACCCCCAGCCTGGTACGGAAAAATGGTTCTTAAGATTCGGAACCCCACCTAGGCCGTAGTTTAAAATTCACGAAATTTTATTTCGAAAATTATATGGGGCACATTTGGACACCTCGGTACGCGGACCATTCCCCCCATCCACCGAGCACCCTAACTTTAGGCCTCAGTTTCAATTCAAGTTTCTTCCGGTACCAATTTTCACTTTATTTCTTCTATTTTAGTGTATGATCTTTGCTGTTCTTCCGGTACCAATTTTCACTTTATTTCTCCTATTTTGGTGTATGATCTCTTCTGATCTTCCGGTGCCGATTTTCACTTTACTTCTTCTATTTTAGTGTATGATCTGTGCTAGTGCGTCTGGTCGCAAATTCTCTCTGGTAGATTGGAGTACTCACGCAACTCTGTTCGGGCACTTTACACTTGATTCGATATTGCCGTATGGTGTGATTACATATTTCTTTGTGTAGCGTAAGTACGATAAATCTTTTTAAATACTTCGTTATTATTGGTCTACCTACATGCGCGCGTACTATTGTTTCTAAGTAAATTAATTTGAAATATAATTTAATTGTAATTTACTTGTATTATACTTATAATTTACTTAAGGCAAAAATTCACTTTTAATATAATTCAAACTATAATTTACTTGTATTAGTAAATTTCTAAAAAGTATAATTAAAATTATAATTATAATTTACTTAGCAACAGTAGCGCGTACGAATATACTACTGTACTGTGGAACCAATGTGATGCTCCTTTCGAGCGAAAGAGATACAACGTAGTCTCGGTTACTGTGTTCAACAACGGCATTTCAATTCCCCCAATACTATCAGGGTTCGGATTCGGTCAGTGGATTTAAAATTTGTCATTGGATTTTGGGACTTATCAGGGAAATTGCGATGCGTCACTACATAAAAACATGCATTCAGTCGGTTGTAGAAGCAGCAATGAAAGCGCATGTAATTCAGACCATATCAGTGCGTTTTAGAAGGGTAATTTTCCAAAAATTTTGTGGCCCTGGTTGGACGGCCCAACCAACCTCTTCAAACTACTAAACCTGTTAGTTCTGTGGTCAGAATGCCTTTCTTACGCGTTTTTGAAGGTTGATTTTTTAGAAAATTTTAGCCCTGGTTGGGCGGCCCAACCAAACCTCTTCAAACTACTAAAACTGTTAGTTGTATGCTCAGACTGCCTTTCAAACGCAATTTTCAAAATTTCCTCGCATCTGGTTGGGCAGGCAAAATCGGGGGCATGTCAGGGGATTTTGGATCAACAGATTGCCACGACCCTGACTATGATGAGTTTTAGATTCATATATACAGTAGTAAGTTCTTCGCTAGTAAAGATTTCTAGCACAATTTTTATTTAGATTTTATGTACTTTCAGTGGAGCTCAGCGACAGTGTGAAGAAGTCAGTTTTTTGCTCTCCTACCTGCCGTATGGCATTTTTCATTATATTTAAATTATTTTTATCTGAGAAATACTTTGTTGGACTCAATTTTTTGTGCAAGTTTATTTGTTCACTGTAATGCTCAATGTTGACCTTCCGCTTTAACTGTTACGCAGCTTTTTTTACTCACCACCAAGTCAAGCATTTTTGACAATCGTTTAGCCGATGCTTAATTTATTTCTATGACGTGCAGTTTGCTGGGAAATACGTTACGCAAAGTCATTACATAATGATTATATGAACCAATTTACCGCATTACAGTAATTTATAAAATCAGAGCTTAAAGAAACCGATTGCCGGCTCAATCCCACCTGGCAAGGCAAACTGCCATATTAAATTTTACCCTAAAGGATGATCCTAACTCTGAACCTACACCCAGCTAAGCCTGAACCTAAGCATTGAAACTGAGCCCTAAAGTTAGTGTGGTCGGCGGATGGGGGAATGGTCCGCGTACCGAGGTGTCCAAATGTGCCCCGAAATTTGCAAACAAAATTTCGGGAAATAAAACTACGGTCCCGGGGTGGGGTTCCGAATCCACAAACCGTTGTTTCCGTACCAGTCTGGGGGTCCGAATTCGGTGGGGGTCCGGGGGTCCGGGGGTCCGAATCCATATTACCCTACTATATTGTACGGGCGGGCACAAATCGGATTCCCGGCCCATTTCCCCCACCCGGCGCTGCCGCGGCGGTTTACTGTAATATTGCTGCATGTGAAACAACACAAAGCGCGCGAAGTTTAAACGACTTGACAGAGAAGTGGTAGTAAAAGCACTAATACAGAACAGCTTAAATCTCCAAGTAGTTGCAATTTTTATAAATACCGATATGCCCGGTATGCCAATTATTTCCGGAATACCTGTCTGCAAGTGCAAACATCCCTCCCCTTTGCTGTCATCAGGTGCGGTGCAACGGCAGCTCCAGTTCGGTTCCCATTTACGTATTTAACGCCAATGAATTTTGGAGGCCTGGGTTGGGTCTGGGCCTGACAATTTTCCAAATATAAAAGTACCCCTAGAGACGCATCAGTACAGGGCACGCTCCTGAGGGCCTGTTTTCCAAATAGAAAAGTACCCCTAGAGGGACGCATCAGTATAGGCACGCTCTGGAGGCCCTGTTTTCCAAACATAAATGTACCCCTAGGGACGCATCGGTGTAGGAACGCTCTGGAGGACCTGTTTTAAAAACATAAAAATACCCCTAGGGGACGCATCGGTATAGGAACGCTCCGGAGGGCCTGTTTTAAAAACATAAAAATACCCCTAGGGGACGCATCGGTATAGGAACGCTCCAGAGGGCCTGTTTTTAAAACATAAAAGTACCCCTAGGGGACGCATCGGTGTAGGAACGCTCGGGAGGGCCTGTTTTAAAACCATAAAAATACCCCTAGCGGGGACGCATCGGCATACGAACGCTCTTGAGGGCCTGTTTTAAAAACATAAAAATACCCCTAGAGGAACGCATCAGTATAGGAACGCTCCGGAGGGCCTGTTTTAAAAACATAAAAATACCCCTAGAGGAACGCATCTGTATAGGAACGCTCCGGAGGGCCTGTTTTAAAAACATAAAAATACCCCTAGGGGACGCATCGGTATAGGAACGCTCCGGAGGGCCTGTTTTAAAAACATGAAAACACCCCTAGGGGACGCATCAGTATAGGAACGCTCCGGAGGGCCTGTTTTAAAAACATAAAAATACCCCTAGGCCTAGGGGACGCATCGGTATAGGAACGCTCCGGAGGGCCAAAAAAATTTGCATATCATCGGTAACGCCGGCAAATCGGAAACGTTCTCCGAACGTGAATCCTCCTTCCGTTGCACCATCTATAAAGAATGGTTGGAAGTCGAGTCTGGATGTGCTTAATGCAATCGAAAACTATCGAAATCATAACCTGCAATCGTTGCAATCGCTGCAATATGAAGTTAATCGAATTAGGGGTGTGCGGCCAGCTATTTCAACCCTTTACGTCGCGTTCGTGGACGTAGTGAAAACAACTAGCAGGGAGTCCGATTGCGAAAGGGGACCCGAGGCAGATTCCGGAAACCAAGGAAAGCAAGGATGTTAGTTCTTACTCTTGTGAACTGTTTGTTTCACACAACAAAAATTTGGGAATTTCTTTTAGGCTGTCAGTGGATTGGATTTTCGGTTGTGATACAGTATGTATGTATGTGCAGTTTTAGTCATTTGTGATACTCCGTTTTCAATTTTCTTGTTACATTTTCGAATTTAGATTATGAATTGCTTGATATTTGATACCGGTGCATTTTTACACATACGTACATATTTAATGGGGCTTGCTTTTTTCTTAAAGTTGAAGTGTTTTCTCTTTTTGATCAACACTGTGACTACGTACTGACGTGCCTGCAATTTAGAATCGACTTCTGAGATCTATGCTCAAGCATAAATAACCCGATTTACAGTCATAAACCCGACTCCGAATCTATGTTAGCTTAGATTTAGGTTTGTTGTCAGGCCACCGAAGGGCAGTGATGACGAGTAGATAAATGGGTAGTATCGTGGGATTGGAAGGCAAAGGGAGTCTGTGTGCAAGGCCACAGAATACGAGTTCTTCAGCTTTAGATTGCCAGGGATGGACGTGCACAAAGTAACATTTTTTACATTTCGACTTATTGAATGAAACAATTTTGCGACAAGCAATTGTTTCCGGCATGAGCTGTTGCGCTCATTTACTTAATTTTGCCCTTAGTACTGCTTATTTCTCTTCTCTTATGGTTTAACTTGCGATTTTCCAACTTTCCTACTTTCGGGAGGCGATTTGTGACATTGGAAAATCCGGAAAACTTGGTGTACCACTGTGTACCACACCGTACCGCACGTCCTCACCGTTTCCGTTTTTCTGGGGAGGCGATTTGTATACGCGCCACTATTGTACACTTACAGGAGTAATGCATGCAACTGCTTTAGCTTTACTTTACGCGACCTTTACTTTTTTAAGGTGGATTCATCACGACTGTTTTATGGAAACGGCGCACAAATTAGTTTAAGCCATACTCGCTCTTTCAATTCGCAGGCTTTTCTGCAGATTTTAGCATTGAATTGTAGCCAATAGTCATTTCTTGCCGGTCACACAAAAAAAATCCGCAAATCTTCCCTGCAGAAACGAAAAAACAGCTCTTAAACTAACGAGAGTCGTTTTGAAATTTTTAGCGTCGCGGCGTGGAGCACGTGACTCCGCCCACTTCTGCACAGCCAATCAGCTCAGCCGGTTTTATTGATTGTCGGCCGCCGGCGAAACGCTTTTTTGTTTACTTTAATGTTCATTGTTTTGAAGTCATTGAAAATCGTACCGCCCGTAAGCTGCTCTCTGTGAACGTTCAGGTACAATATTTTCGGCATGAATAGATGCGCCACATCGTCTTCTATTTAGCGTATATGGTTTGGTAGGATTTTATGCTTTCGTTTTTCGGCTAGTCAATTTTCAGTGTCAATCAGACCAAATTCCTACCGACCGTAAGCTGCTCTTTGTGAACGTTCAGGTACAACATTTTCGGCATGAATGCGCTACATCGTCTTCTATTTAGCGCATATGGTTTTAGTACGAAAACTGTTAGCATGTTTATAATAAAACTGTTTTGATGATGAAGCCAAAAACAAAAGAAATGTAGGTATATTTTTTGGAAAATGAAACCGAATTCCTTTAATCCAGTATCTTCAAGAAATAATTAGAGCTTATGAGAATGAAAGCCTACCTACCTAAAACTTATACAAAATATTTTGATCGTAAGAAACGACGTTATCTGAATTAAACAAGAGCAACTGTGTATACGATGAGACATGTACAGTATCAATGAAGGAGAACAGGGCCACTATTATATCTACCGTTGCACGGAATACAATACCTACAAGAGAGATCAGAGCAGTCGGGAGGCTGTTTCTAATATTTTATCAGTCACATATAAACATACATTTTAATCTTTAATACGTAAGTATCACCAAATTTAAACAGATTATGACAAAATCAATGTATCTACAGAGATGGTAGCGAATTAAGCTTCGCCAATTTTGTATAGCATGCAATAAAACAGTACAGAGTACATACATGGGCCGGAAAAATCCGGAGGGAGGGCCTGGAGATCTCGGGGGGGGGGGTCCCCGGAAAAAAGTCCAAAAAACTCCTATTTTGCCTTAAATAAGCGAAATTTTTTGCCGGCTAATTTGTTGGTTGCCTCTGTGGTCTTGGTAGTAGCTGTTGCTTTCTGTGGCAGCCGATCAACAACAACTTTTTTACCTCCAACAAATAATTAAATAAACAGGAGAATGTAGACACGACCGCTCACCAGGTAGCCAGACGGAGAGAGTGAGAGAACAAAGGCGAGCGGCGAAAACCCGATCACGCGGCGCCCTAAACGCTACAACTACAGTGTGTGGCGCATACACGATACGGTAGGCTATCGCGGTTGTCACTACAACAAGTGGTGTGTACAAACTGACTAGCGCAGCTACAGATACACACGCGACGCCACACATATCAACCACCTTCTTCTTTCTTGAAGCGGAACCGTCAGTCAGTAGTACAGCCAGTCTCCCAAGCGGTCTGGCGGTTGACGATTCCTCTGCGGGTGGTGTCGTCCTGGTGGTCGCGGTTCGGCTGGTTCTGGCGCAGTGGCCTCAGCTTCGTAGACAGTAGGTCCCGGCCGGTCAGCAACGCGTTGCAGGTTGCGACTGTTCCACTTCTGCTTGTCTGACAGCAGGTAGTTGAATTTGCCGAGCACCTTCACGACAGTCAGTACTTTGTTGCTCCAGGGACTCAGTCCTTTGGGCGTGTGAGGCCGTTTGGTGCGCACCTTCTGCCCGACAGTGAACATTGGTCCTGAGCAGCTAGTAGCATGTTGATTTGACTGCTGCTGTCTCTGCCGCGACTGCATGTCCTCCCCTCCTTCCTCTTTTTGAGCTGTTTTGCGGGGTTGTCGATAGACTTCCCAGCCCAAACGAGGTCAGTGTCCAAAGAACTCCTGGCTGGGGCTAGGCTAGGGCTGAGCTCCTGGCCCTCTCGAGGTGTAGCGCGGAAGTGTGCAAGAGATCGTTGCAGGCCTTCTTCCCACGGTAGACTAGCGCTGAACGTCTGAATGTGGTGTTTGATGAATCTGTTGAAGACCTCAACGAACGCGTTCTGCTGGGGAGTGTAGACTGGTGTTGTCTTGTCGATGATGTCCTGTTCAGTCAGGATGTTTCGAAACTCGTCACTGATGAACTGTGGGCCATTATCAGAGATTAGCTTGGCTGGGTTGCCAAATCGCGCGAAAATCTCCTTGAGCCAGCAGATGATTCTGCCAGAAGTGGTGTCCTTCCTTCGTGCACAGAATGTCTGGGAACTTGGAGTAGTTGTCCACAAGCACAACGATATTCTTCTGATGAGCAGGGGCGTTGTCGAATGGCCCTGTGATGTCGATGGAGAGTTCCTCCCATGGCTCCTTCGGTGTGTACAGATGCTGGCCCTGCAGGTGCAGCTTGGGTGCTGACTTGGCCGAGTTGAGACAGTTTCCACAGTTCCTAACGAAACACTCAGCCTCTGTAGCCATTCCCGGCCACCAGTAGGTCTCTCTAAGCTTCCATTTGAACGCAACAATGCCTGGATGTCCTTCATGAGCCATGGATAGCAGATCTGTTCGCAGTGAGGTCGGAACCAGAATCTGGCTTTTGTCTTGGACGACATATTCATGCTCCAGTGAGAGGTTGTCACGTAGAGTGTAGAACACTGTTGACCGGAGTTGAGGTGGCAACTTAGGCTTAGCTGGCCAGCCTGTGGTGCAGAAACGCTTCACGAGTTGCAGCTGAGGGTCCTGGTCCATTGCCTTAGCAATTTTCTCGATGGAAAATCCCTTCTGAGTAGTACTGCAGACTCTAGGCACATCTGGCACCTTCTGCAGCCTTGACAATGAACCTGCCATGTAGTTTTTGTGTCCTGCCACGAATTCGACTGAGTAGTCAAAAACGTTGAGGCGATGCACCCAACGCTCGAACTTTTGAGAATGCCGTTGGTTGGTCTGTCGATGCAGCAGAGCTTGCAGAGCCTGGTGGTCCATGCGCAGCGTGAAGTGGCTGCCAAGTAGATACTTCTCCCAGTGTTCGCAGAAGAACATGGTGGCGAATGCTTCTCGTTCTGTGGTGTCCCAATGTCGTTTGGTGGGGTCCAACGTGTGGTGTCCGAATGCCACTGGGTACTCCTGGCCGCAGTGCAATTGAGACAGCATTCCACTGATACCATAAGCAGAGGCATCTGTAGTAACGATGGTGGGTTTCTCCGGGTCGAACATCTTCAGTTTGAGCCCTCCATGGTTGCAGATCAGAGATTTGAGTCGATCAAAGGCAGCTTGCTCCGGCTGCTCCCACTTGAATTTCGTGTCTGCTCGGGTGAGCACACGAAGAGGTTCTGAGGTGTCGGTCAGGCAAGGAACGAACTTGCTCAGATAGTTGATCGCACCCAAAAAGCTCTGTACGTCCAGCTTGTTCTGGGGTCATTCCATGTTGCGAATCGAGTCCAACTTGTGTGGATCCGGGCTGACCCATCCGTTGGCGATTACATGACCCAGAAACGAGATGCTGGGTGAGGCGACCGTGCACTTGCTGAGGTTCAGTTGGAGATTCTTTCCATCCAACTTCTGTAGAACCAGCTGTAGAGTGTGGTCGTGGTCCCCACGTGTCTTGCCATAGACAATGATGTCATCAATGTAGGGCTGGCATCCAGGAATTCCAGCAAGCGTTTCATGAATCAGCTTCTGGAAGACGGCTGTGGAATCCTTGAGTCCCATGGGTAGCTTGCGGTATGCGTAGTAGCCCCATGGTGTGGCTGTAGTCGTTAGCAACTGAGACTCATAATCAAGCTCTATGTTGAAATTGGCCTTCCGCAGGTCTATTTTGCTGAAGACTGTAGCAGCGGCAAGGTGCGTGTACAGCAAATCCTGGATGTTGGGTAGTGGAAACAGGACTGGATCCACGTTCTTGTTGAGCGGAGACAGGTCGGACGTGATGCGTACTGCATTTGGATCATCTGCTTTCGCCACAATGACCATTCTGTGCACGTAATCGGAGTGCGCGACCTTCTCCCAAATGCCCTGTTCCTCCATTTCCTTAACTGCCTTCTCCGCTAGCTGTCTGAAGCGCAGTGGGATGGAGCGAACTGGTTGAGCAGGTGGTACCCTGGCATCAGGTTTCAGTCTGATTCGGTGCTTGAATCCAGGAAAAGTGCCAATGTCTGCGCTTGTGAGCTTAGGAAAGCTGTGTAGTAGCGGCAGAAATCCTGCTTTCTTCCATGTCTCGGTATCCCTGGCTGCTAGTGTAGGAGTAGAGACGTCAGAGATATCTGCTGGTGGCGTGCTGCTGGCGGGAGCACCGTCGTTGACATCCTCTGGTGAGCTGGACTGGGTGACTGCGCAAACAGTGCTGCTCCTTGACTGGATAGTGATGTGCACTGGATCCAAAGCACGCATTGCATCCATGCCCAGTGTATTGCTGCAGGAGTCACCAAACACATACACTGACACGCTGGCAGTCTGTCCTTGGAATGAGAGTTGAGCAGGAAATTGTCCTTCGATAGGCACTTCTGACTGATCGAAGTTGACGATGGGGTTGGCCATCTGCAGTCTCATCGCTCGAAAGTACTTATGGAACTTGTCCCGAGTGATACCAGTGACATCTGAGCCTGTGTCGACCATCAAACGCAGTGGTTCGGCAGGGGCGTCGTTAGTAGAGGCGATGTGAACCTCACAATAAGGTGGTTGAGTGTGCAAGGCATTGACACTCTTCCGGTCCAGCCCTTTTTGTGATTGCGTCTGGTGAGTGAGCCAGCACTGTTGTTTGGTGGTAGGGCGCGAGGTAGAGCAGGGGTTGCTCCTACAGACTCGCTGGAAGTGTCCCTTCTTGCCACAGTTGCTGCAGGTCTGGCCTCTGGCGCGGCATCTGGATTCCTTGCTGTCTGCATGAGATGGATCTCCACAATGCCGGCAGGCTCTCTTGCTGGTTGTCTGACTGTTGGCGGAGGCACTGGGGCGTACCTGGGTAGGTCTGGGTCCTTTGTGCTGAGCAGAGCTAGGTCCCTTTCCCCAGCTGTACCTGTGGTGTGAGGTAGCGCTGATCTGCGATGACCCGGGTGCCATGTTAGCAGCATCCTTCTTTGCACTCTCATCGGCCAACGCGAGTTGCATGAATTTCTCCAAATTCACCGCGTCCTGGGCGAGTAGTTTCTCCTGCGTCTCACGACTGTGTAGTCCACGCACCATCTGGATCGCTAGTAGGTAGTCGATCAGAGTCCGCTCCTCGATACGTCTGGTTCCCTGGTCGACAGGAAACAAGCACTGCTGGATGAGAATCCTGAGTACACGGAGGTAATCAGTTACCGACTCTGTAGATCCTTGGGAGTGCTGCATAAAATCAAAGAGTGCCCTCACTGGATTGACCGGCCTGTAGAAAGTCTCCCTGGCGGCTGCCAGGAATTCCTCAAAGCTGGCGTCTGGGTCGGCGTTGAAAACCGGGTGGCTGGCGAATTGGGGAAGCGCGGCTGTCCCCAAAAACGAAAGAAGAAAATCATTCTTTTCCTTATCCATCAGTTTCGCCGTGTTGTCCCTGGTGGCGTCCAGTCCGGTTAGGAATGCCGAAAATAGTCGCTCCCAGAGCAGCCATCGAAGAGGAGGCTGGTCGTCCGTTGTTTGCCAGTAGGGTTGCGGTGCTGGGATGTGTAGTCGCTTATTAGACATCGCGGACGGCGGTAGACGATTGCTGATCGTTTGACACATAGACGACTATTTCGCAAGCCAAGCCCCGATTTTGACAAGCGAAGTCGTAGATAGTCGCAGGTACAGACTCCTTTGGCAGGAACGAAGGGTGGAGTTAGCCAATAGTGATCGACTATCACTAGCGCTATCTCCGTTAGTGTAGGAAACACTAACCGCTGATCTGTAGTCAAGCTGACTGTAGCTACCACCAGGTAGGTAGTAGGTGAAGAAGATGTCGTCCTTGCGAAATCGTCTTGTTCATCCTTCCTCCGCGATTGCCGAATCTCACCGTTGGTCGCCAGTTAATTTGTTGGTTGCCTCTGTGGTCTTGGTAGTAGCTGTTGCTTTCTGTGGCAGCCGATCAACAACAACTTTTTTTACCTCCAACAAATAATTAAATAAACAGGAGAATGTAGGCACGACCGCTCGCCAGGTAGCCAGACGGAGAGAGTGAGAGAACAAAGGCGAGCGGCGAAAACCCGATCACGCGGCGCCCTAAACGCTACAACTACAGTGTGTGGCGCATACACGATACGGTAGGCTATCGCGGTTGTCACTACAACAAGTGGTGTGTACAAACTGACTAGCGCAGCTACAGATACACACGCGACGCCACACATATCAGCGGCCGAGGGGGTGGTATTGACCGGCGAGGGGAGGGGTAACCCCCCTTCCCCGCGGCCCATGTATGACAGAGTACCAAGATAATTTACAATTCCTTAATTACGTATTAGCAAGAATGCATAAAAGAGTAGCAAGAATGTGCCGCTCAGCGGCCGGCCGAGTGTCGATGCGCTGTACCAAAATTACTGGAGGGGTCGCGAATTTCGCGACCCCTCCGGTAATTGACCCCTTCGCAAATTTACGGGTTTTTGCTAAAAAGTTACTATGACAACAGTCTTGGCTAGTCCTGAGTTGTAGTGTATGTAGTACGTGTTTGTTGTTGTGTGTGCTTGTACGTATTTACGTCTTTGCTTTATGTGTTTGTGTATGTTGTGAACGTAGCCTACGGGCTTGCTTGAGTGGTTCTACTGCCATATCGTTCACAATAAAAATGATTCTAATTCTGAAAATGATTCTGAATTGCGCATGCGCTTTATTGCAGCGCAACCTGATTTCTGAGCAAGAATGACGTCAACAAAATTTTAGCGATTTTCTACAACGGCAATTCATTGCATAGTTGGTGTAAGATCTTCAATCATCACAATAACTAAAATAAGTGTCCAATTGCAAGACAAGATTGCAAGATATCTGTGAAATGCATCAGGTTTTTTGCATTTGTGAAACTTTCCACTTTTAACGCAGAACACGAGCTCGGCCATGTACACATGCGAAATTCGCGACCCCTCGAGTAATTTTGGTACAGCGCATCGACACTCGGCCGGCCGCTGAGCGGCACATTCTTGCTACTCTTTTATGCATTCTTGGTATTAGTAGGCATATTTTACTTGTAGATCTGTCAAAGCGAAGTGATAAATTGCACAATCAGCTTGAGCAGACAATGGAAACGTATAATAACGTAATTTTTTATAATTTGGTGCCATATAATTTTGTGTGAACCTTTTACTACCAGACACCCATACATGGGCCGGTCAACAAAATCCGGAAAAGCGGGGGTGGACCTATATTGTACGGATTTGTGCGGCCATTTTGATTTTGTCCCGAGCGCATCTCTAGTCCAAAAATTAGATTATAACTTCCGGCCCTACATGGGTCAAGGCTTTTGTCATATTTTTCGTTATAATATATTAGAATAACCTATTTTGAGCTCATTTACATCGAATTCATGCTTACTTTTACCACATTCAAAGTTGAAAAAATTCCCTACGGGGTCTGAGGGGGTAGGTCAGAGCCTGATGGGGCCGATGATCCGATTCGATGTGGCGGGAGCCGTACAATGTACGACCCTACAATCAGACCTGTATGGTCCATTTCGCGACCCCTGAAATCGTCATCTCGGACGCTGTGTCCTTCTTTCACTGGCAAGCCACTCCTAGCCATGCTGTCGGTGCCAGTTTTGTCAAGAGAGCGCCTTGTGTGATGGGGTTTAAACCCCTCAGTGTCCCCATGTCTGTGTTGCATCATCATGAACTGTTTATACCAAAGCCAGAAATTTCTTGGCTGATACGACCATACATGTAACAGGTCATCCGTCGAAGGGGGTTGGGGGTCTGGCGCCGGCTGGGGGGTCAGAGCCCAAATTTTTGGAGGGGGGTTGGGCACTAAAAAACGTTCAAAAATCGAAAAAATCGCGATTTTTTCGCTAAAAATCTTCAAAAATCGCTAATTTGGGCTGAAATACAGCTAACAAGTGCTGTTTTGCAGGCGATTTTGGCAATTTTAAGAAAATCGCAAAAATTTGCTCAAAAATTACTTGCCAGAAAAATCGGAGGGGGTCTGGCCTAAGTCGGGTGGGGGCAGACTCCCCCAGACCTCCTGTTACATGTACATATGAGTGAATTAATCTCGAATTTAAGCCATATGAACGAAGAAATTGAAAGCTCAAGTAAATCGCGAGCAAGTAGCAATAGCAGTAGTTCGTCGCGATCGCGTTCGACTGCGCGTTCACAAGGTTCGAAACCTGGTGTCGGTCGTCGTGGCTATTACAGAGGATCACGTCAGAGACGAAAGAAGCAGCGGGATAACGAAACGAGGTCGGTATGCCTGAAAGCACAGCGATACACTATCAACATTTACCAATCGCTACAATGCTCCATGACTTCACAATCACACGAGTTTTCAGTGCAAAGAGGCCGAGACACGATGGAAAGAACGGCGAACCTTCTTCCGCGGCCAACAGAAGCGACTCGCAACAGAAGCCACATTGTCGGCCGATTCTAAGTCTCCATGTCCGGCGCGCCAGTCTAGTCCAGTTCTAAGTGGGCAGGAATCACCTGAGAATCTCAGCAGCATCCAATTGATCACACTTACGCCGCAAGTCATCCATCTGCTGTTGCACTGCCGCAGCTTGTCAACCCGTTTGAACCGGGTATTGCACCACCACCACGGCTAAATTCATGACGTGACAGGATTCTACAGGTCCTGGCAAGAGAAAACAGAGAGACTCAAACCGCAAAAGATCAGAAAATGGCTCAGTTAAAAAAGACCTGTGCTGAGAAAACAAAAGAAAATCTCGGTCTCCGCAAAAAAAGCTAACGAGCTGGGTAAAAAGATAAGCGCCCTTGAGAAAAAAATCGAGATAAAAACCAATCAATCTCGGAGTTGACCGGCCAGTTGGAGTCAATGTTAAATGAATGTGACCAGAAAGCTAGTGAAAACCAAAAGTTGTTGTTTGAGCTTAACTCATTGCGCAGCAGCATTGTATTAGAGTTGCCAAGTAGTCGTGTAGCTGCAGATCAAGTCTGTCCACGCACCATGCATGGACGCCGATCTGCCCTTGAAGCAACGCTGGAGCGCTTAGCTGGCAGTTCAACTGATGGTTCGTCAGCAAAGGCTGCTCTGCTAGTAAATTACCTGGAGAACAATCCTGCAGTGCGGAAAACTTGTAGATCAATCTGATCTGTTCTGAAAAATATGTTTTGATGAAACAGAATCAAACCCGTTTGTATTTGTATTTGTATTTGTGATTGTAAAATCTGCTTTGTATTTGTAAATTCGTGAAACAATCCCCATACATACCTGTAGTATAATTGACCTTCGAAAAGTATCGAAAAATCGGCTGTAGTATGTATGTAGTATAAAAATGTAGTATAATTTTAGATTTTGTAGTATAAAATGTAGTATAATTCATCATTTCCATTACAGATGTCATCTTTTCCCAATTTTTGAGAAAAGTCGTTAATATTTTTTTGTTTGAAAACTGATTTTTCCTTCTTTCACATAAAATTGACATCATTATATATTCTCTATGAGAAAAATTAAAATAAATCGGTGAATGTATGCGTTTTTGTTTTTAGTACAACAGTCATTTTTTCTAACCATTTTGATTGATATTCGACAAATATGGCTTCAGTAGTCAACTAAAAAGTAAAAATACAGTTTGATGTCATAGTCTTATATAGAAAAAGCAAAGTTGGATCCCAATTCCCATCCATAGGAAATAGCGCTGGCTTAGACTGAGGCTTGCCTTAGTAGTTTCCGGTTTAGGTCTAAAGTTCTTAGGCCGTAGGAACCGGAACGAATTTTACTTACATATACAACACATGGGCTCGAAAATCTGGAGGGAGGTGCCTGAAATCGTCTCAGGGATGCCGATTTCCGCAAATGGCTGAAATCGCTGTTAAATCGCCGATTTTCCACAAAAATCGCCAAAATTTACCGCTGGAGGGGATAGGGGGCTGGACGGCCTAGTGTGGGCCCTTGGCCTGATTGGGGTTGATAAGGCCCTAGGCCCGCAGCCCATGTATTTTTAAAAGTCGAATCGAAACCACTTTCATCTAAATTTGAACTTGCTTGCCCCTGAGGTGAGGAAGGGTAAACCATATGGCAAAATGCCTAAATTTTCGATGGTTTAAAAAGTCATTGAAACTTTAGCTTGTGTAAATAAGTCTTTGAGTCGAAATTAAATCGCTTCCGCCATTTCTGCCTGCATTACAAAACCGATTTCTATGCTTTAAACTAAACGTTGATCTGGCAGTTTAACAGCGTAGTATGAAAATGTAGTAGTATATTGGCGAAAATTGTAGTATAAAGTAGCAAATTTTGAGCTGGTGTTAGTATACTGGACTGGCTAGCACCTAACAACACTAATGTCGGCAGCCAGGCTTTAAAACGGGCGTGGAGAACGCCTGCGCGATCGGATGAGGCCGACGGTGTTGACGGTAACTTCGAAACTTTCACGTCCGAAGCTACAAAGTTTTTGCACCTACCCCGCCCTGACCGAACTTAAAACTTTATGGATGCCCAGCAAACGGACTGGATATGCGCCCAGTAATTTTATGACGAGGCGATGTGGCCACTTCTTTATTAATAACGTAATTTTGTACATACACTATGGTCAAGTGAGTCGTAATAATACATAATTCAGCACCAAAATTAAAAATGCGCAGCCGCAGATAACAAATCAGGAGTTCTAGGAAGCTTCATTAATCTTTCTTGGCAAACATACGAGTAGTAGCACCAGTTGAACTAATCAGAAAAGATAGGGGTGACATGACTGCTCAAGGACACAGCCTTCCCGTCAAATGAACGAAATCTTTGCGCTGACTGAAGCACTGCCCAATTGCCAAATCTGTCATCACACGGATAGGGCAGCAATACTGCAACAGGCATAGCACAACAATTTTGCAAGCCAAGAGCCGCGCCACTTTCTATGTACTCACCAGCTATAGGCACATTCAGCCACTGGAAAATGGTGAAAGAAAAGACTCACCTTTAGAATTCTGGCTAACAGAAGGTCCAATGGGTTTCATTGCCACACAAAGCACAGATAATTTACGTTTGGCTGCTTGCCTCCACAGACTACAGTCAGATTTCCTGTAACTCTATCATCATCCTTCAAAAACACTAGCGAAACAAGAGGTTCTTCAAAATGAGTGAATAAAACTTTAGATACCTTGTGTAATTTATAAGATCCTCTCAGTTTTAAACACACGGAAACAGATTTTTTGGTAATTTTTTTTACAAAATTAGACAGGAAGCACAGAAAAAACTCATTAAACTTTCATCCAAGAAACTCTTTGTTATTCATTACTCAAAAGATGAAAGTTTCGGTGGCCGCCCTAATCCTTAGTTTTCGGTACACAGCACCAGCAGCATTTGGAATTTTCGCACTAAACTTGTTCATTAGGTACCCAAAGGCACTGCTAATAAATCCTGAAACTTTGAGCCAAATCGAAGCAGGAATATTAGGCGACGGCCAATTAGGCGATGCCGATTAGGCGATTTTGCGGTACTGTTAGGCGACGGTACTTGGGCTACAGGAATATTTTTTCTGTAAATCCGTACGGCAACATAGGTTACAACTAAAACATAGCACAACAATTCAAACAGCACAACAGCAATTAAAACAAAGCATAACAAAATAGCAAACAAATTTCAAGGACGTATTTAAAAAATACGTGCAACACCATGGATGGATAAATTCCCATCCAACTCACTGAGCGAGCACTCATTAGTAGCGTAGAAAACATGTCAGGATTTCTGCACATGTCGCAGAGCATTTATAAAGCGCCAGATGAATGGACGCGCTGCATCAAATTCTGTGAGCTGCTTCCGCAAAGTTATTGGTGCGATCGTCTGCATCCAAAGTGCGTTGATGAACATAGCAAACCGGAAAAATAGGTGGCCGACCCGACAGCCGGCAGCTCGCGTGCTCAACGCAAGCTGGGGAATAAGGGCAAATGCCTGAGTTGGCACCATCTTGAATGCAGAGGGAAATCTGGGTCTATGTACTGTATGTTGTACCGATTCATCAGATGCAGTTCGGCAAGATTCGCGCAAATGGAACATACAGGCGGAAATCTCAGTTAGAAACAGTCAGGGCAGGTGAATATAGCCTTGTTTAGCTATAAGTTAACGAGTTATAAGATTAACGAGACATGATTTTAGTGCCACCTAGCCATACATAGTTAAAAATAGCGCATTTATGCTTACAGGTGAACATGGCTATAGACCCTTGACTGATTCGGAACGGCCGCCTAATTGGTACTATTGTTTTTTAATTTTTTTGTCGCTTAATAGTACCATCGCCTAATCGGCGTCGCGTAAATAGTAC